>OMKZ01000969.1:2757-20037 GCA_900302535.1 Neoniphon sammara
AGTGTTTTTTTTTTTTTTTTTTGAGTTATTTTTGTGACTGTTGTGTGTTTCACCCCATGGTAAAGGAAGTGACTTTAGCTTTTTTTAGTTCCTCATCTGTAGTGGCAGAGGCACCAGGCTAGATGTTCAAACCTGTTCTCAACAGACTTTAGTTATTTTAAATTCAACAACTTGTGAGAAGGCACTTGCAGAAATAAAAATTTGCATTTGCTGTATAATATCCAGTGTGTGGAATTAAGAGAAGCCAGTGTTCAACATCACTGAAAGTAGAAGTAGTGCCTGTAAAAGGAAGTTGGAGACCAGAATTTGTCACAATCCGAGTTTGGTCTTTGTTTTAGCTGATGTGTGCACACATCTGAGCCACTTCTGCTTTAGTTGTGGTCTAGCATTTGTTTTCTAAGTTTCATTTAATAACAATAAATACTTGTGTTCATTTTACAATGAAATATAGTTGGTGGCTTCGGTATGGCAGCAAAAATGGATTATGTTGCACCTGTTATGTTTCCTCAGTGATAGTTTCTTGTGGCCTCACAAAAATAGATGTATTTGCTTTCATAGCAGTTTTAAGTGTGAGAAAACAATGTATGGACTGTGTTACCTGACAATTCAACTGATGTGAGCATAGTAGACTAACCCTATAAATGACAGTCTGAAAAGTAGGTTAAAATTAGACAGCAATCAGTCCAAAACTTATAGAAGAAAGAAAACAGTGGGAAATAATGAAAATGATCCGCAGTAAAAAAAAAAGATACAAAATAAAAATAAAAATCATCAAAATTAGAAAAAAAGACATGATATTCGTTGTGCAGTTTCACAATGATTATACAATTTTTTTAATAATCTTTGCATAAGTACTTTGTGAGCTTGTGTAACTTCCAGGAGACATTTATAATATCTTAGTAATTTCACAATAATTATGTGTGTATGGCCCGTAAAAAGAATGCCTGTTTTCATCGAAAGAGTCGTGTCATTTCTAGAGCTCAAGCCCAAGAAATGTTTAAAAAAAAAAATGCTTGGACTTGAACATGGCCAGTGAAGCTTTGTGACAGCAGTGTTTGGTTGACGATGTGGGGTAGTTTCCAGCAAACTGCACAGTTATATCATCTAAGAGCATGATAATATTTTATTTCCTAATTACCTAACCATGGTTCACAAAATCTAGAGGCTGCCAGGTTCAAGAGCAGTAACAGTTTACATCAAACAAGTGAAGGCTTGGGAACATCTGTAAAATGATGCATTAATTAACAGCACAGAAATTTCATCATCACTGCATCATCAATGCAGAGAAAATGTCAAGATTACTGGATAATATTCCAGTCTAAGGGGCAACCGGTGAACAGGTATAAAATGAAAAATGCTAAATGAGTAAAAATGTATGAATGAGTAAAAAATGCATTCTTATTTTATTCACGTTGTCTAAAATTGTAGCAAAGCATAAGTATGTGATTTGTTACAATACCAAGTAAAATGCTTTTGTATATTGAAGTCATATGTTTTTTGTTACAATAGAGTTAAGCATCTTTTAAACCTATGGAGATCACAAAGTATTTGACTAATAAGCTGCCCTACTGTTTCAATCATGATTTGTTTACAAACTGCACTGGCCTTCAGATGTCTTTTACACTACACGCCTGATTTACTAAGGAGGGATGTAAATAACCGTTGCAATAGTTTGGTGTATTTTTAACAAACAGCTGTCATTCAAATGAGAGTTTTTGTAATCAAAATACCCAATAAAAATGCAAAGTGCAGTGAAAAGCACCATATTGCCCAAGTTCATTGCTTGACTGCTTCACTAAAATATCAAAACATTGTGACTTTGAATTTAGAAAAGCCTGCTGTGAATATAAAATAGCTAAATATTGCACCCTGGTGTCCATGATAGGTTATGAGAACAGTATTGTTAAGTCAGACTTGTCACTTTATATACCTGCATTTCCACTAGTTTGCACCATCACAAACCTTTAGGAAATTGAGAGTAAACTAATATGTTTCACAATCACATGGTCCTGTAACTTTCCTTCCACTGTGTGATTATGATGAGTACCAATTACAAAAGCTTTGAGTTTCATTTGACCAGATCTATGACATGAGTTTTTGACGCCATGAAAGGCTTTTTTTGTTTTTGTTTTTGTTTCTTTCTTTTTTCGCTTTTTTTTTATGTAAAAAATTTCACCTTTTGATTAAAAGGTGAAATTTTAGGTAAAAGGTAAATTAAGCCCTCAAAAGTAGTACAAAGTGGCAATTTGGAGCTAAAACTAGAATTACAGTAATTACAGGTGCCTTGAAAATGTGGTATGAAGGCCAAGTACAGCATCTAGTTTTTGATGTATTATGAAAGCAGGGTGTGGACACATGAACTCAGCTCAGGACAGCTCTGATTTGATGGATGATCTGTTTAAGAGGAGCCATGCACAAAAGGATAAAAAATATATCACATTTTCCACAAGCATCTTTGATTACAGTAAATCTCATCTTAAATCTGTGGGTGTGGAACTGTGGGGCGTGGGATATGTACAAAAAACCATGTGAGATAGTACAACATGACCCTAGCTTTGAATAGCTGGTCATGCAGAGACCATGCACTATATGAGAAACATCATTTCCAACATGAGAATGATGTGGATGGTTATCAAAAATGTGTTTTATGATTACCACACACATGATGATTTACACTGCAGCCCAATTAAGGAAGCATGTCTGTATGCACCTCACAGAACACTTCATAAATGGAATTCAGAAGCATGTAAAGGATTATTATCCAGAAAAAGATGTTTATTAAATGGCAAAACAAATAATCCCTCTGTTAGCCAGTAGAGGGCATCCTTACTCTTTCAAATACTGACCATGAGTCCACAAGGTTTATTCAAACCCAAAGAAATGCTGTGATTCTATTGACAATTCTGAAAAATGTGCTTTGAATGAAAACAATCCACATTTTTAAGTATGACTGAGAAGTAACATGTATTTATGCAAAAGTATATAAAAATCTTCAGTGCATGATTTCAAAATGGCACCAAAATTAGTTGCAGTGTCAATAAAATCTCATTTTACATCTGCACATTGTGCTTTAGGTCATATATTCTTGAAACCTAAAAGTTGACACTATCAACACATTTACTGTGTCTCTGTTTGTAATTCAACTCAGCAATGTCGTAAATAAAGTGTATATATATTCATAGAACATAGATTCCATGGCATTCTATACAAATGTCTTCTGTTATTTTTCTCTGTTATCCTGCTAATTCATTCATCATTCACTGTGCACAATCTTTGTGGTTAAAATATTTCGCACAGTACAAAACCACAGTGTAAAATTATATTTTACACTGAGGTTTGATGCCTGATCTTTGGCTGCTACCAAAGCTTCAATTAGAGATATGATCAAATCAACTTGCGCAACCAGCCCGCACCAAAATGACATCACAGTGTGCACTCTCCAGGTCAACGTATTGGTTAAATCAGCCCCACCCCCTAACACACCAACTGATAATATATTCATCTCATTCCCACCCTGTCTTGTCACATAACTGTCACCCAGTGCCCATTACCCAGTACACAGGGTACCCATAGAATTAGGGCCCTAGAGTTTGTTGTGATCCATTTGTGGCTGCTTTTGGTGCATGTGTAAGAGGAACAGCAAGAGAACCGAAAGGCATGGCTGCAGGTGACCACACTGATTCAAGTCCTGCAATCACCTATTTAGTAAATTTTTGTATTTTCCGTTACTGACCTAACAAGCGGCCCACTGCTGATCCTGATTGTCACCTCAGCATTACAATGATTATAGTACTCATCTTTATAGAGATTATCCTTCTATATATGGGAAAACTAAGTAGGCTGCAGGCTGTCTGTTTACACAGGAAACCATATATTGAATGGTAATGAAAGCAAGAGAACAACAACCCCAAAGATTCCGCGGGAATGAGATATATGTTGCACAAAAGTTTATTTTATCCAAAATGATAACTGAAAGTTCCAGTTAAAACGTGAATAAAGACTTGATGTTACTTAACCATAATGCAACCCAGCTAATGCACGCAAAGCCCAAACACAGCCTCCATATCTCCTCACAGGGCAACAGCAGCTAGCTGGACAGAGGACAAGACCTTGAGAAGCAAACTGATTTGTTGCAGGTAGTGGTTCAGTTCGGTGTCTTCACTTCAGTCAATTCCACAGCCATTTGGAAGGCTGTTTTTCACAATTTTGCAGATGAAGCTGCATGTAAAACAAAAACAAATGAATACATTTTGCAGTACAAAAACATTTTGAAGAGTTTTATTCATAGAGGTATTGACACCAAGACTTAATTATCTATGGATCTGTGGATGAAGCTGTAGCTGCTGCACATTAACATAACTGCAGTTTGTTTCACTCCATACAGCCCGTATAAGTGTGCAGAATAAGCTCCATGCTGAAGTGAAGTCTCACCTGGTTGCTTTGACTTGCGACGCTTCATTTTACTGCATATGCAACAAGTTACCACAGTAACTATTACTAGAAGACCCACCGCCACTGCCACCAAGATCACGATGGGCAAAATGTTTTCTGTGGAGAAGAGAACACATTTACACACAGTTATCCAGTGCATTGTACTCAGAGTCATGTCCAGCTCCTGACAACTGACCGCTCAGTGTTTCTCATCAGCCTAAAATGTAGTCGACATATAGTTAACCAATTTTTTTCTCCTTGAAAACATATGTGAGTCTAATATCAAATACAAAGTCAGAAAACGTGTATATTTTTAGGAATACCTTGAAAGTGCAGTTTATGTGCAATAGAGGATTCAGTAATCAGTTGTGACCAAATTGAGGAAGTGCTCTTTAGTATTTCATCTTTATGTACTCTTGAGGGTAAAAACAAGAACCAGCACTAAAAACAGAACTAACAGTGGGCCTACCAGAACTGCTACATTCTGAGTGGGCTGTAGGCTATAAGATCGGTGCGTTGATTTCTTTTCCCTTTTTTTCCTTTTTTTTTTTAAATTTTGTTTTGCTTTGTTTTGTTTAAATAATATTATTATACAAGTATTATACAAGTTTTTGGCTGCCTGTTATATTTCTCAAAAATATGATG
The DNA here is from genome assembly GCA_900302535.1 of Neoniphon sammara. Taxonomy (NCBI): domain Eukaryota; kingdom Metazoa; phylum Chordata; class Actinopteri; order Holocentriformes; family Holocentridae; genus Neoniphon; species Neoniphon sammara. Next base: position 7,834 of record OMKZ01000969.1, read on the forward strand.
AAAATACCTTTGATTGCAGCCTTTTACTGAATGATTGAGACACACGCACACGCTCACACAAACACACACACATTATTACCTCATTCAAGGTAATAATTATTGAGTTTTAGATGAAAAAATTTTTACTCTAGAGTTTAGTGCTGTGGCTTTTTAGAAGTAGCATTTCTACTCTAAAAGATAGGGTACATAACTCGGCAGTCTTTTACTTTAAAAAGTTGTAGCAGACTTCCGGGTGACGTCTCATTGGTACCAAGTTGGACAAAGAGCATTGAGGTTCAGTGGTTCAGTGCAACAGCTGTTGGCAGGAAAGTACAACTAGGACTAAGGGAACATGAACCTTATACATGATCACATGATCTACATGATCACTCTTTTCTCTGCTTTCCAGTTTTCTGTTCTCTGTGGACAATCTGAGAACGCAATGCAACAGAAAGAGAAGGTGGCCTGTTCATTCCAACACTCCAAAAGAAAGGGACAAATGCTGTATTCAATATTGCTGATCTTCTCTAGCCCCTCTTCAAGATATACTACTTCACTGAGAAACAATCGCCAGGGTTGGAGAGATTTATGTTTACATACCCAAACCAATCATCAGAACCGGTATCAGAGTAATAAAGTTTAGTGGTTGGGTAAAATTTCAAGTTATCTACAGTATATCTGCACAAACCTCTCACACTATGAGTTGCAGTGCATTAAGGTCTCTGAATTTTGTTGAAATCATAGTTTGGAGGTGAGGTCTTATTCCCCTTCGGCTTGTTTTATATGACACTGAGCAAATAGGCCTCATGTTAAACAGGCCTGCAGCGTCCTGTGATGTGTTTTCTGTCTTACATGATGATTAATCTCATAAGGAGCTTTATAACATTAAAAAATGAACAGTAAGTTGGTAGGTTAGGCTTCCCCTGGTAATACTTGCCTTGCACGTCCAGGTTGACATTTTTGGTTTCCAAACGGAGCCCCTGTGAAGTGAAGATGTCTACAGTGTATTGACCTGAATCCGTTTTCTCCACTTTGCTGATCTTAAATGTCCCGTTGTTGATGAAGAATTCTGTTCTGTTTCTCAAAGCCTCCTCTATCACCACCTTTTCTTTCTTCAGAGTGAACACATTTATGGATCCACTGGGAAGCTCCTTCTTGCACCGCAGCTGATGACCACTGGCATTGGTCATCACTTGGATATACACAGAGTTACCGAGATGCACGGAGCAGGTAGATGTGTTCTGGGTGGCATTGCAGTTGGTCTCAGTAGCTGGAAAGAAAGCTGGGAAAGTCCAATAGAAAGAGGAAAAAAGCATAAATTATGTTTTCTAACACCAGGCCAACTGTAAAGCATATCACTGGTAGTCTTTGCAGACTCCACACATGAATAACAAAATATTAATAGAAAGCTTACTTGCAAAATCTGATGTTAGAAATCACTGCTTGATTGCAGCAGCTAACATCCACAAGAATACTCGACTCGCTTATATAATCAGATTATTTTTACTTACTTTTGGATTACTTTGCAGCCAAAACTAGTGTGCCCTTTCACCTTCAGACAGGTTTCTTATTAACCCAGTCAGTAAATGCATATTTTTATACACAGTTACTGCTTCAAGTTTATTTATTCAAGTTCAAATTTAGAGCCCTTAATCACTCATGCAGTCTCAAATGGTTTTACAAGCCCACATTTCAATGCATGGATACAATGCATGCACAGAAATTTTACAAGTATAAAGATGAAAAAGAAATCTTACCATGAGTCACTCCAGCTAACATCACCAGAAAAACAAGCGCTCGTTTCATCTCTTGTCTCACCCAGAGCAAGGTTTCAGTTACTGATTACAGAGATATGTTGGGGAAAAAAAGAACTCTCTTGCAGCATTGAAAAAAAAGAAACAGTGATGATGAACCTCACCACAATGGTTCTGTTAGACAAGTGGTAAAGGGGTGCGGTGGTTGTAAGGCAGGAAATCAAGTGAACCGTCTCACTTCTCCTTCCAAAGACAAGGCTTTAGGGGTATGTTGTCGTGTGCTGATCTTGGGAAACACCTACAGTATGTTAAGCAACCCTCCACTTTTACTTTGCGCTGAAATCATATATGGAGTCTTTTGCACGAGTAAGTTGATATGATGTGTGAGATGTGAATTCATTTGCTCCTTGCCCTATTTGTTTGGCAAATGAGCCATTTCAGTGTAACAGTTTAAAATAAACCACCTGAGGTTACAAAGCAGCCACTGGGTGGGATCGCAGTTTCACTCTCAGCCACAGCACATGGTAACCTGAAGGACATAAATATTTTTCACTTTGACTTATCAGAGAGCACTTCTACATTTTGATGTGCAGCACAACATGGAAGTAGCAATGAAAAGCATGCATGCACATGTGTCAGCAGGAGTGTGAATAGCATAAATCCTTGTACAAATCAAATAACATCCACCAACTTATATCTGTGCCCAGAGATTCCTCAGCGCACCATACTAACCAAAAAAGCAGAATATGTCATGGTCACCAAGCCTTTATCTTTGACAGCTATTAACTCAAACTCATCAATAAAATTGGACAAGCTGACCTTGATTTTAAACTAGACTCCTTATGCTTTTAGCGTAGCGTAGCTATAAACAAATGTTTCTCAGTTTTTATTGTAGGTCAAAGATTACTATGACTGCTTACATTTGGATGATGCATTGTAGATAGATAGATAGAGTAAACTTTGTTGTCCCCAAAGGGAAATTTGTCTTGAGCACAGTGCTCCGGTCTGTGAAAACATAAAAAAGACATAAAAACATCACAAAAACATAAGAAGCATATGACACGATGCAAGACAATTGTTTCACATAAAAACATCTTAAAAACATAGACTATGTATCTGACATTGACAACATATCTTAAAAATAAACTGTAAAAATTAAACTTTAGCATCTTGATGGAGGCTGAAATAAGCGATAGCTTCAAGCGGTTTGATTTGCACTTAGGCACACATAGTCTTCTCCCTGATGGCAGAGGTTCGTATTCAGAGAAGAGAGGATGTTGAGAGTCTGCAATGATTTTTGTTGCCTGTTTTTTGACTGCCTGCTCATACTGGCTCTGTAAGGGTTCATAGTCTTTCTTTTGTATTGCACTCTTAGCCATTTTGTGCATGCTGATAAGCCTGCTTTTCAGTTGCACTGTTAGGTTGCCAACCATGCTGTAATTCCATATCTAATGATGCTCTCTAGGATTGCCCAGTAGAACATCAGCATGATCTGACCAGTCATGCCATACAGCCTCAATCACCTTAAAAAGTATTCAACATTCAACATCCAATGTGTCTGGGGTCTGGGAAAAGAGGGAAAGGGAGCAACAAGACTACAAAGAAAAAGGAGAAGCAGACATGATGACAGAGTGAACCATGGTTATGAAACTGAAGCTAACCGTAAAGGTCAGTTTATGCATCTTGTACAACAGAAACTGTAACCATGGCAGTGATTTTGTGGCAGAATGATCAGAAATCAGTGATGTGCACAACTACGTACATGACAGTTCCTAGATGGAAAAATGGAAATGGAAAAATGGGGACTCATGAATGAGGCTACCAGGATAATGTAAATGTTATGTAATACTTATCTTGCACAGGGAGAGAAATGAACTAAACTGAATTGAATTGTAAACTATTTTATGCATTCTCTGTTGACATGGTGGGAACAATATTTTTTTCTCAGGTGGGTCAGAAAACAAACTGCTCTGGTCAGTTGGTCCATAAACTAATAGGTAAGCAGGGATACTCTACATTTAGAAGGCTTTGGCTGTAGTTTTTAATTTACAAAATAATACAACAGTATCACATATGTTCCAGTTTAACTTGGCATTTTTAAAGGGACCCCATATTAATATCAGGGAGGCCCACATGGAGGAGCTCCAAACCGCATGAAAGGAAAAACTTACACTAATCATGAGTCAGAGCTCAATTTCAGATCTGAGGAAAGAGTGAGTGAGTGAGTGAGTGAGTGAGTGAGTGAGTGATGGTTAGGAGATGTTGAAGTGGTAAATGATAATGCATACAGTATGAGGAATCATTGGGTGTCATCTTTCATGTCATTGTCGGTGCCACACTCACTTAGCAGGTGGCAATCTATGACAATAACAGTTTTACCAATCAAAACAGCCAATCGATGAATAGTCCAGCACATCAGTTAGGATGTTCATAAATGGCATATTGGAAATCGCATACACTACAATTGTGTCCTGCCAGCGTGTGAACAACAGAATCACACAACAATTAGAGAACTTTATCAGTTATAATTTTTACCATATCAATATTACAGGCATTTGTATTAGTTTTTGGAATGATATAAACTTATATTACTAAAGGCACCAGTCTATTCACTCCTCTGATTTCTTCCCAGCGGTAAGATTTCCCCTCCCTTGCCTAATCCCTTTTGCAGTAATAATCTTGTAATGAGTTCTTATTAGAGACTGGTGACATTTCTAAATATGCTCTGCTTTCAGCACATACCCTTAAGCTCATTTTTACTCCTGGATTCTTAATAAATACTTCAAAAACTCACACTCATTTATGGCAGTGTGATTTGACCATCATAGGGGATGGAGGATCATGGAAGAAAACCCTCCTTTCATGCGAAGGGCAGGGTGGCTGACATGAATCAGCAAACTGCTTTTGAATTTCTAGTTGTAGGCTCTACAAATATCCTATTTGGTAATTAATTCTGTTGGATGCCAACTCCAAAAGTATGATTGGCTTAAACAAACCAACAGCTGCAAATGAATACAGTAATTACTTCCATCTGAAAGATGCTTTTGATAGTTTGCTGACTGAGCTGAGAACTGGAGTTTGAATGAAAGGAGAAAAAGTAGCGACTAGAAATGATACATCACTTTGACACTTTGAGAGGTAGGCATTATTCATATTCATTTTAGCTTGCAGAAAATCATTTTCTCCTTGTCACAGAAATACAATGTCAATGACTTTTCAGTATAATCCTATGTAATTTGCTACCAAAGCACATTTGCTTACACAAAGTTTTATAAGATGGCAACAATTTTTATTTAATGCGTTTCAAATAATTCCAACACATTTTTGGTTCAAAATGGAGAAGTATAGCATTTTGGTAATAAATGTTTCAAATAATTTTTCAATGCGTCCCACTGGGCTTAGTTCATTAAATCAGTAATATTCTGCATGCAGCAGGAGTGACAACATAGTAACTACAGCTGATTCTTACAGCAGCTCATTTGCTCACTGATAAAAGAAAAACATCTTCAGAACGCATCACAGATAAACAGAAATATTCAAGAAATATGACAACATAAATAGTGTCTTTCAGGTATGTCTCTATATTCTGTTCAGTGTTTTAGTTGTGTCCTTTCTATATCCTGTTGGACATGATCCTAGTGTTGAGTCTCCTAAAAAAAGATCTAGTTTTGGACAGCTTAAGCTTCTTCTTCCTGTCCTTACTCTTTTTGAGGTAGACACCGTCCCAGCTGTCCTCCTCCTCGTCTCCCACCCAGGGTACCCACGCCCCTCCATTCAGGTCCGGGTGAGCCCGTGGGTCCTCTGACGGGTACCGTACTGGGACCGCGGTGCGGTTGTAGTACGACAGTCTTGCCAGCAGCTCTTTGACAACATCGGGTCTTTGCTCAGCCAGGTCAAAGCGTTCGTAGGGGTCCCCAGAGATGTTGAAGAGCCACACAGACTTCTTGGGCTCAGTGTGGCGCTCCAGGTTCCACCAGCCGCCCGGGAAACCAGGAAGCATCTGTGGCGGGGTCCAGTCTCCATAGCCAGGGTCTCCAGTCAGGAGTTTCCAGTCTCCAGCTCGTATGGAGGCCTGGATAGCTGTGTTCCAGATCCCATATCCTCTCTGCAGGGAGCCGCTGCGGGCCGGGTTGTAAAGAGGGTCAATGTTGTGGAGGATCTCCAACCGGGGCGACTCCTTACCCTCACTGATAGCCCCCCACACATCATACCCATCCACCCCTTCAGTCAGAGATGCATTGCCACCTGCTAGTCCCACCAGTGTGGGGTACCAGTCTGTGATGTGCACCAGGGCTTTACTCACCCTCCTCTTCTTCCTCAGCAAAGGGCTGTGGACAAACCCCAGACCCCTGACACCGCCCTCCCAGTAGGTGCCCTTGCGTCCCCTCAGCGGCCAGTTGCTGCCACCAGACAAAGGCTGGCCGCCGTTATCAGTGGAGAAGATGATGACGGTGTTCTGGTAGTAACCATACTTGCGGAGGGCATAGGTCACGTTTCGCACTGCCTCGTCTACTACAGAGACCATAGCAGCGTACTTCCTGCGTGCCACGTTGCCCAGCCCGCGGTACGGGTAGATATACTCTCGTGGGGACTGTAAGGGTGTGTGTACTGCCTGGAAGGAGAGGAAGATGAACAGCGGCTGGGCCTGAGGGTCATGGCTCGCCAGGATCTTGCGGACCCTCTGAGTATACAGATGGGTGGAGTATTTGCCCGCCTGACCCCACGCCACCGTCTCCCCCTCATGGAGGTCGAAGCCGCACACCCCAGGTCCATCGCAGGAGTCATAGGTGTAATAGTTCACACTGCCTGTTAAAGAGCCAAAGTAGGTGTCAAAGCCACGGCGAGTGGGCAGGCACTCCTTCTTGTAGAAACCCAGATGCCACTTGCCCACCATGTGGGTGGAGTAGCCGAGCTCCTGCAGTCTCTGGGGAAGGGTGACCTGGTCAAACGGAAGGCAGTTGGGCTGGCGGGGCCGGATGATAGAGTGCTGCAGGCCAGTATGAATTTGGTACCTACAGAGATGATGATTAGAACAGGGAACAAATCTGTGTTACGCCTTATGACTGGCTAAAAATTATGAGGAATTTTGACAGATGGACAAGCGGTGTGGAATGAACAGAGAAAGAAGGATCAAAGGAGAGAACAATGAGACAAAGTGAAGGGGGAGAGACTTTTGTACTCTTTTCCTTGAATTGAGCATTACAACTTGAAGACAGACACTTCATGTTGTTTTAGAAACGTGTGCTTCCCAATGAATAACTGACAAGAAGAGGCAATGCCACCCACATTTCAATATGAAATCTCAAAAAGGGTCTTTACCTGCCGGTGATGAGTTGACTGCGGGACGGGGTGCAGATGGGTTGGAGGTAGTAATTCTCCAGCTTCACTCCGTCCGCGGCCAGTTTATCCAGTGTCGGTGTCTTGATATCAGAGCTGTGATAACCGATGTCGTTGAATCCCTGGTCGTCTGTCATGATGAATATGATGTGAGGAGGCTGCGGAACCGGCGACCTGTCTCCAAAGCTCTGAACGGACTCGTTCTCCACCTGATTCGGGCTCATCCAGTCCCAGGTAAGGTACCCGAGGCTGAGCAGACTCATCACAGAGAAACCGGTTAAAGCTGGCGTTGCCATTGTTAATGTGGCACTTGACGTTTGTTAACCTGTTCAAAATATTGTCACAAGTTCATTGTGCAGTGTGGCCGAGAGTGAAAAACATGTCGCAAATTGTTATATCGTGATGGATCAGAAAAACATTTAACTGATCAAATACCCCCTGGTGCATTTGCGCGCTTAAATGGCAATGTAGCCTAAAGGTGTCCGCAGTGCCTGTTATTTAGAGAAATATCACCTCCATCCTTGTTGCCGACTTCTCCAAAATGTTTCCAGCTCCTTTGAGAACATTTCACTCTCTCCAGTGGTCGTATTAACCCCGCCCGTTTGCTTCGCCTTGGCTCATTGAAATAAGAAGCCAAACTTCAGGAGCCCCCACACGGACAACCTCTCCACCCCCACCCATCCTAATGAAAAATCTCTGCAATAGCATCATTCAGTATAGGGATTTAAGATGTAAGATCCGTAGAACTCTGAGTGTAGCCACAGGGACCTTGTTAAACTTTGTGGTAGGCTATTTTTGATCTCCTATGGTGCAACTCCAATACAGATAATATATTACAATATAATATAATATAACAATACATAGCCTCACATCACTTCATATGCCTTACTCTGCATTCATGGCATGTCATGGTAATTTAATTTCAACGAACCATACTTCACAACTTTATATATTGCTAGAAAGCAGGAAAACATTTTCATTCCCCTCTGACCTGGTTTTGATGTACAGGCAGCCCCTTGCTCTGAAAAACATGGTGTGTGGGGGGGATTTGAATCTTGGGGCGGCCGTGGGGCCCTACAGACACAATCAGAGACACTGTTCCCCACTCCACTGGGCTCACAGACCCTCTTTCATTATTCCTGCTGTTTTGAGTGCTGCAGACCTGAGGAAAGAGAGAGAGCAGACTCCCACATACAGGACCCACCGATAACATCTCCAACTAGGCGTCAAAGAGCCACTTACAAATCACAGAGACTCCACAGATAAACAGGAAGGATCATGGCTACAGAGCCCCAGACACGCTTCACACTGTAGATTTACTTTGATTGGGAATCAGGGAACAAAATGGTTATATCCATTCAATTCATTACACTGTGAAAAGTTCATAAGAAGTCTTCCAGATGTGTAGAGTAAAAAACAAGTGTTAATCTTTACTTACACTGAATGTGCAAAATATTAGGGACCTTTATTTATTTCCCTTATTAAATCTACTTCAGTCACAAAGGAGGAGATATAAACAAGTTAAAGAAGGATTGTTAAGCTTTGATGTACTTTATGTGTGTTTAACAAAAGGGGCTACAGCTAGGCTGGCATGGGCAAGGACATTACAGTGCAACAGGTATCACTATAGCTGTCATGATATGATTTGTGTTATGATACATTGCAATACTCTACAGAATTGACTGAAAGTGTATAAATAGAGCTTATAATACAACTTACTGCAGAACACCTGGGTAGACTAATAAAATATACATATTAAAATATACATATTATATGATAAACAGGGTGACAAACTGACTCAAACCAATTTGATTCAAAAATCCCACTCCAGTTTGTTTAAATATATAAAATAGCACAATCCACTTACTTAACAGTGCACTAAAATGTAGATGCCATAATATCATATGAAAATGAACTGCATAAACAATATGTATGGATATAAGGAGCTAGAGAATCAAGACAGTATTGCAAAAAATAATATCACTATACTAAGTTGTATCAATTTGTTTGCATAGATATAATATAGCTACAACTCATATCAGGAATGTAACCCTGATATTTTGTACATTCTATGTCCAATGAGATGTATTTTAATTTTCACTTTAAAAGCTTATACAAGTGAATATTTCTGAGGGGAAACATGGCCTGCGCATAATCAGTTGTGGCAAAATCAGGAGTTGGGCAGCGCACTCCAGCGTAAAACATCACACCCTCCAGATGTTGATAGTGGTTACAGAGAGACGTGTGGGCATGGAGGTCGCTGGTCTGCCAAAGGAAGTCTGACACCCCTAAAAGGGCATGAAGCTGTGGCCAGGGATGTTTGCTCAGCAGCAAACGCAGGTTTCTTTGGAGCTGGAGCAGTGCCGGTCAGAGCGGCCGAGTTTAAGGCAGGTCAAGACCGGAAAAGAGAGCGGAGAAAAAGGAATGAGGTGCACCTGAAGTTTTACACCCTCATGTTTATTTATGTAGTTTTCCTAGAGGGAGCGGCTTGGGGCAACTGATGGGGTGAAGGTCTTTGCGAGAATCCCACAAAAACCAGAGGGCTGTTATGCAATCCCACTGAGGGATCAGCCGACACGACAAGGACATGGTCTTTATATTTGTTGGGGAATGGGTGCCAGGAAAGTACCGGTCCCCAGGTCACTTATGAGACGTGACTCATTTGTTTTCTGTTGGTCAGAGGTGTAACTGTGGAACGTACAGGGAGCTCAATGAGTCAACAACAAAACTATCCAGAACCAACATTACAACACAAACAGACACGCATGCAACAGACACATACATATGCAATGCACACACAAATGCACACATAAGGTCAGCACACACACCTATTCTCTGTATGATGTTGAAAAGATATCAGCGGGTGGGATACCTGATACATACAACTGTATTTACTAATAAAATTATAAACTGTTGCCAAAAGGTTTCCAGCAAGAATTCAACCATGAACCAAGCATTGTTTCAATGATGGTATTTATGGAAACTGATATCTAACAATACACCATGACTAGAGCTTTCAGTGACCCTAAAAACCAAGTATGAATAAACAAAATTCTTGGTTTCTGGAGGTTATTTTCACAGCTATTTGTTTGTCGTAATTTATCTTGGGCTGCTGACACAATGTCAAAATGAGGTAAACATAAAAAAACATAGAACTGTATTAGCATTTGTGTAAACCACAGCTGTCAAGTCCCAGAAATAGCTTAACTCAAATATAGTACGAGGCGGTCATGTCAAGTATGTTGTGTTGAAGAAAGTTATGCTGCTTTGATTGACCAGTTGCAGCGGGCTGTCTGACTGGTGCGTGACTCAGTGGAAATTAAGGTATAAGTCAGGTTGTGCATCACATTCTCAGACGCTTACTCTGCTGCTTTTTTTCGGCTTTTCTTCCCTGTACTGTCCTATATGCGATAACTGTATTCAGAGAACTTTCTCCATGTCATGACTTAAATTGTGTGTTGCCTGGAAGTCTGCAGTCTACTTACCATCACTGCTACATGAAGACTGAGGATGTGGTAGCCAGTACTTTGAGAAAGGCTCTATTAATTTTTATTTATGTGTGTCATAAAGTTGCTTGATGTGGATTTGATTGTTTTCTGTGCATTAGCTACCCAATTTCTCCCAGAGGATGTGAACAAAACCTCTTACAGCATCATAAATTTAACAACACTTCCTTTTTCTGCTTCTTGATTAAAAGGAGACATAAATACGCACTAAAACCTGGTTTCATTCAGTGGGAGCTCATAAATGTAAACTAGATAGACTCGTACATAAAGTACATGCACTGATGCCATTCAAGTACCGTGCCTCACAAAAACTTGCGCTGACCTTTCCCCTCTCGCTCCACTCAAAGACATCGACCTTTCAGCGGTCAGAACAAGAGAACGATTCAGGACTGAAAAGCAAAAGCAGTCTAGCCTCACGTTTTATCTCCAAATCTGAGTGTGTTAAGCAATGTTTAACTGACTCATCAACAGTAAACTGTAACTGTAAAACACACACACACACACATGCTCACAGAGTCCACTCATTTTTACATCACTTTCCAACCGGGTTCCAGGTTTTGCTCCTGTACTATATCCAAAAATGAGGAAACATGAAAGGCAATAATGAGTTGAAGAGGCAGTGTAGAGGAGGGGGGGCTGTTGCTGTTCTGTGTTGGTCGGCACCAGATGTTGGCTTTGGCTTAAGGAAGAGGTGCTGTTATTGAATACGGCTGCTCCCCTTCGCCATGAACACTACCCCCTTTCTAATCAACGCAGCTCTGCCAGTAAACCCGCACATTACTCCCCCTCTTACACCAATTTGCTAATCTGAGAAAGACTGGATGGAAGTTTTTTTTCTTTCTTCCTCAGCCCCAACCTGGAGCCAAACCCCCGTACTTCAATAGAACTGCGCTCAGCCCGTCTCCCCTCTGGTGCGCACAAGAGCAGCCTTGTTTCTGGAGTAAGGTCAACATTTCTTTTCTTCATCTGTTATCATCTTTTCAACATCAGTTCATCAAATCAGGGGTAATTTTAAGAAGGCGCACTCGGAGGCAAAGGGCTCATAACTCTCAACCTTCTCTCTCTCCCTCTCTCTCTCTCTCTCTCTCTCTCCCTCTCTCAATTCAATTTAATTCACAATGCTTCATCCTAAAATTAACAGTGCTACCAAAGCTTCAATTAGAGAGTGTGATATGATAAAATACAATTTAAGATACAATTAATCCCTGCTCCTCCCCTTGTGTGTGTGTGTGTGTGTGTGTGTGTGTCTAGTAGTGGATTTGGGTGGCTGCACTCTCTCATACCCACAAACTCCGCTGCAGAGTGACTATCAGTAGATTTAAATGTATTAAAACTGTATTTGTGTATCTAAAAAATGGCATGGGTAGATTCTAAGCTAATTGTAAGCTAAAGCAAATATGCATATGAGATCAGTATAAAGGACAGACAGATGAAGTCCCTCTGTCTCTGTGTGTCAGTGTCCACACCGTGTCTTCCAGGCGGGACCTCACAGGTGAGGCCAGTGGTCCGGGGCTGCAGGGCTGCCTGCTGCCCCTCAGGGGCTGTTTGATTTGGCTCAGCAGCAGCAGCAGCTGGGCAGGAAGGCCAGACACAACACTTCATTAGGACGCTGTATAAAGCCACCTGGA
>OMKZ01000970.1:0-12342 GCA_900302535.1 Neoniphon sammara
TCAAATTTTTTTTTTTTTTTTTTTTTTTTTTTTTTTCACCTGTCGGCTCCTCTTCATAAACAAGTTCACTTTACGCTAAGGAGCTTTTCAGCTGGCTGCCAGAGCGCAGGCCGGCACTTAGGGCTAAATTATGGATCAAAGTGTCAGCCTTTCATGGCTCTTATTCTCATTTTCATGAAGGACGCGTGTGACAACATGGCCGACGCTGGACAGGGTTTAAATCGCCGCCCCTTGACGGGGGGCCACGGACCCTGTTGGCAGTTCCCTTGACACCCTGGCACCCATTTGAGTCACACTGACAGGGAGTGATTCATCTGCCATGATGCTGCCGTACGCAGCGAGAAAGAGAGCGAGGAGGTGAGAGCGAGGCATGCATGCAAACATACGCTACATACACATACTTTGCTAGCCGCGGCATCTGACGCACTCGATGAATTTTAAACATTTAAGAGAAGATAAGTACAAATGAAAAGACCCCCCCGCCCCCCACCAAACGTCATGCTTAAACCTGTCTGCATCAACATCAAGAAAACAAATGGCCCGTGACCTTTTGAGCAAAACAACAACCAAAAAAATCCCATTATTATGGGTCTGACTCTGCCAGACAATTTTGCAATTTTGATGAGGAACAGCGGGTCTGCCACTATTGTTTTGCCCGTTAGTCTCACAAACAACAAGCCTTATGTCTGATCCATGTTGTGATCCAACTCGTCGACAGAGAACTATTCCCCAGGGTTGTACGGCACTAGAGCTAAGTGATGTTCTCATTTAGTTGGCTCTGCTAGCTTCAGCAGTCAATACAGAGGGACAACTATAGAGAAAACAAAAAGGCTAGCATAGCATATCATAGACATCGGGAGCCTTGTAAAAGTCAATTTACAGTACAGACCCCCCTCCATCGCCCCCAACAATGAAAAACAAGTCAGCAATGTGGTGAGTGTGCTGTGATTGATAGTGCCACAGGAAAGGATAATCTGCAAATATAAATCAGCTTTTTCCTGGTGAGTTCTATCTAATGTGATCGCTGCCGAGTACGAAATGAAATTCCATTTTCAATGACATCAAATTGAAAGAAGCGGCAAGAAGGTGGCATCCTCGACACTGCCACTTACAATCAGCAGCGTGGAGAGCAATCAAGGTGGCATGCGGCTGAAATTTCTTGTCTCTGTCTTCCCTCGCTCCCCCTTTCCTCTGTCTTTCAGCATCTTATCATGACAAATGTTGCGGATGAGTCGGAGCATCTTCGGCTTCTTCAATCATGACTATTTATTTTCATGTGAAGCCAACAGGGCTCACTGACAAATTTATTGTACGTTCAGGGTAGCATGAGAAATAAAGAGGAAAGAGAAAGGAAAAGTAGAAGTCAAAGAGATAGACATGAAGGAGTAATTTTCACGGTTTTCTCTGTAAATATAAGAAGCAAAGAGAAGCGGTATGAGACTGTAATGTAGTGTCATATAATACAGACTGTGCCAATAGCAGTGACCTCTCTCTCTCTCCCTCTCTGTCTTTCTCTCTCTCTCTCTCGGCTCCACCAATTCTGCCTGCGTATCAGGTAAGTCTAATCCTTAGATTAGTAATTGCCCTACAGTTAATGCATTCAAATCACCAAACCAAATTATACCAGAAAATGCTGCCCGCTGCAATTTCACGAGTATTACTCTGCACTCTCGCTCCTTCCATTTGCTTTCGGAACATAAACAACGAGCCTGAGCAGCCGTAGATTGAATTAAGCCATGATAGATCCAAGACAATTTTGATAAAATTAGCCACAGCTGGTGGTACGCAGCACCACACCGAAGACGAGCGCTAATAATAATGTGGCAATACACCCACTGGCTGATCTCGCTGCATACCATCTCACTTCTCACACTCTCATCCTAAGAACTGCAGATGTTTTGACTTTATATCTGACATCCCTAAATCCCATCCTTCCATTCAAATTGCTATAACAGAATTCGCTTCTCATTAACATGCCCCTACAACCCACACCTTATAAATTTAGAATTCATAGATTCTACCATGTAGATCCTAATTGGATTCAAAAATGAAGCGAATGAAGGAAAGTTTTACACTTCTCTACACGATTTACATTGCAACAACAGGTGTTGCTCTGCATGCGCTGCTCTCTCCAACCATAAGTTGACCTGTATCAGCAACCGTGGAGGGGCTGACCAAACACGATAAAGCCCCGGTGGAACCTCTTATCGAGTAATTACCTTATTGAGCTCAACGAGTGACTGACTGCCTCGACGGTTTCACAGATAAAATCATGCGAGCGCCAACAGGGGAGGCTTGGTGCCTGCAAAACACAGGTGGTGATGAATGCCAAGGAAAAAGCTCCAGAGATGCACCGAGGTCTGCAGAACGGTGGCAAATTACCGCCTCCTCCGTACAGGTGTTCATACACTTCCTCCATGCAAAGTCTGCAGAGAATTGAATACAGGGTCACTGTGGGTGTGCATGCTTAAATTAGGTCAGTTGTGGCTTTTTCTAGGTGTTTAGGTGGATACATTTGTAGGTTAAAACAAATGAGGCCAGAGGCAAAGTACTGCATTTCCATATTGGTTTCCTGATCTGCACAGAGCCTGAAGGGCAGTCACATCCTATGTTTTGGCCACAAACACCATCCAGGTGACCTCCATTTGCATGGTGATATTGTTTGTCCGGTGATACTGCGGCAGGGTGAGAATATGCCCTATGCAAATCAGTCGCTCCACGACTGCATTAAGCCGGCGCTGGAAAGGTTGCCGTTACGAGAAGGCGCAGGAGGAACAGCTGGCCAGGGCATGGGAGGTGAGCGCTGGAGCTGGGCTGAGGGCAGCGTTCAGTCATACTTGCTGCATCAACCCTGAGGCAAGATAACCTGGGATAAGTGTGTGGACTGGGGCTATGCCTGCCCTGAGGGGCTATGCTGTGAGAGCATGGAATACAAGCTGCTCCGGCTCACCACTGATTAAAAGTGATCCACCTGGGCACAACTGGCTCTTTGAAGTGCGATGATAAAACAAAAACTGATGGCTTGTGCTAATTCGATGGCTCAGTGATTTCATTCCTCGCTACATTATTGTTGGACAGCATGATTTTTTGGCAGTGGGTAGCACGGAAAGCACTGCCAAAAGTAATAAAGTTAAGTGTTCTGCTGTTAAGTGCACGCGCTGATTATCAGCCTTCAAATACAAGGATTGAACGCAGGTGTGCGGGGAGCAGACCGGGCATATTGTTGCAGCCGCACGGAGCAAAAGAAAGGAATAAAAGTGTGGATAAGACTCCAATCAGTGGAGTTACAGGAGGGGATGAAATGTCAGGTCTGTCACCCCTCCTGTTCTAGCTCTCGACAGCTGCTCGGTGACATGCTGGCTTCTCCCTCACAATTCACTCAGCTTAATGACTGTTTAAATGTCTGACGGGCTAAAAAGAAAGGCTCTCCTCACCGATAAACTCTCGCGGTTGCCTGGTTACCTGCCTGAGCAAGCTGCCTGTGCAGTTATTGTAAGATTAGGTAAGCGCCGAGCAATGGGAGAAAAAGACGGAGCCCGATACCGCAGAGCTTACAGTCAATGGGCAGTGCCATTCTCTCTCTCTCTCTTCTCTCTCTTTCCACCCAACCCCAACTCCCTTGTGAAACAGTAGGAACCATTCTCTATACCGCTAACAGGGCTGTCTTTCTTGTGCCTGTCTCTATCTCTCCCCACAGACTGATAGGGAGAGAGGGAATGGTAAAAGAGAAGGGCTTGTGGGAGAGTGTGTGTATGTGTGCGGTGAGAAGATGGACAGAGACGGAGAGAAAGATGTCATTGCTTGTCATAAATCTTAACCGTAATCCCCTTAAAGGGTTCCAATCTCATTTGCAGTCACGTGTGATTAAAAAATGAGATCAAAATTTCGATATAAAATCAGTAGGCTGAAATCTTCTGATTATGGAACAGCAGTGCCTCATCCAATAAGAGCAGTTTTCTTTAATTGCCATGTAGCTATATGGCTTTTCTGAATAAAATAAGTCCACACACACACAGGCACAAACACACATACGCTTTTACCTTTCTACATCTCTCTACATCATAATATGCAACTGCAAAAGCCAAGCTGATATAAATCATGCCCTTATTCATGTCTAACAGTAGCACATAAATGTCCTTGAGTGCTTTATTATGTCTTTAGCCATAGAGCAGTGGAGGCCCTTACCTGACGACAACAACATATTTTTAGATGCAGCATCCCTAAAAGCAAGAGCATGACCGCTTCACTACTTAATCTAATATAGAGGTGGCTGTTTAATAACGTAATTGGAGCACATGAACACACCCCTTCTCTTCAATTAGCTCTCTTATGCAGCCATTAAATTAGACCCTATTCACCTCAACTGAATGTGTCAACAGTGGAGTGATTATTGAGCCAGCAGGGATATATATATATATATATAAAAACTGTGAATACTTCACCGTTGTATATTAAATAACAAACCAGTTTCACCATACAACAATAAACAGCTGATATTGCTGATTATGCCACTGAGGTCTTTCTTTAGAAGTCGCTTATAACTTGAGCACGTAGTCATCAAGAACCACAAGAAATGCTTTCTCAAAACTTGCCACTGTGCATTATGGCGATGCGTTGTTGAATTACTCAGGACAGATTGGGTTTTGCCTGAGGTCCTATATCCTAACAAATGGACAGTCCATAAAAGTCACCGCAGCATTTATGTAAAAAGTAAATAAATAATTATATAAGTGGAGCATAGTGACACACAATACATGCTGCTGCCGCAGCAGCAAATAGAGTGCCCTTTTAATTATGCAGGAGACATCTGAAAGCAACAGCACTCCTCACACTCCGGGAAGCAGCTCGCTGAATACACCATATTAGAAGCTGTTAGACACAGAGCAAGGGAAAGAGAAGGGAGAGAAGTAAAGGGAAGGTGGGGGGCGAGGGGGGTGAATTGAGAAGAGAAATAGAAAGAGGGAGGGCAAAGGGATATAGAGATAGGCGAGAGTGGAGATTAAAAAAGAAAGACACTGCAATGAAAAAGGAGGCAAGGTAGAGTGCAGAATTGTAAGGGGTATGATTTGGAGGAGAGAGAGAGAGAGAAAAAGAAATACAGGGGGGGAAAAATCAGGCAGCATTAGTGGAGAGAACGGATGCAAAGGCAGATACAGTGCCAAAAGACAGCGTGAGGAAAAAGGAGACGATGGGCACAGAATATAAAAACACGAACAAAGAGATAGGAAGAAAAAAATCTGAATCAAGAAAAGGAACAAACAAAAAATAAAAAATAATACAGAGGACCTGCTTGGTTGTGTGCAGTGAGAGAACAGCACTCCAGAATGCTGAAGGAGTAGCCGCTTACACCAAGTAAGAGAAAGATCAATAATGCATTAGACTGCCATAGAAAACACATAAAACAATAGAGTAAGTGTGCTTTTCCCGGAAAACGCAAATCAAGACGACTGACTTCATTATGTATTAACCTTGCTTCACCCCATGTGGGACCAACGGTGCAAAAAGGGACAAAAACAATAAAGATGGGAATTGATGAGTTCACGCTGTTCCCAGAATATGAATTTCATGCCACCTAAACAGCTTTACACTGCAAATGGTAGCAAAGGAGCTGCAGAGGAGAAAAGGGAGGAAAAGAAAACAAGCGGTAAGAATGGTCGAAGGGCAGAGGAGTATAAAAGAGGGAAGAAAGGCATAAATAGATCACAGGAGAAATTAAAATATGGAGGAGGAAAACAAGGGAGCAAAAGAAACAGAGATGGAGACAGATATGGGAGGTGGTATCAATTTCACTGCTAGGTCAGTGAATTGATGCAGACAGTAAAGTGCTGAAGAATGTTTATATGACCTCCTGCCCAGATGTTCCTACTCAAGCCGAGTCAGACTCTGTAAAACACGACACTGCAGCTAGCATTCCTCACACAGCCAAGTCTGTGCTGCATTATCAATGTCTACCTTTCTTCCCTGTCCCGTTTTTGTTTTTGTTTTGTTTTTTTTCCCCTTTCACAAGAAGAAAAGGTAGCCTTGTCACAAAGAGAGGGCAGGGGCAAGGCTTGACATAGCTGAAGGGGGTGTAGCTCCCTTGCCGCGCTCCCTTCTGGGATAAAATAACTGCAAACCAAACCCTTATGTGAGCTGTCCACAACACTTTGACACATGTGTGCTAAGGTTAGTAGTTGTGACGCCCATCGGAAAAGGCAGCCTCAACACATGCAATGATAAAAGTGAAAAAGCTGGATGTGTTGAGTGGTAACAGTACCCCTTCATAAGTTAATCTAAACCCTTCTCTTCCCTTTCAATATCACATGTGAATGGCACTCCAAACCAAAACAGATCAATACCGCTAACTTGACACACATTAGCACCATAAAGGCAACAAGACTACTGAGACTAGCCCTGTCAGAAAGCATTATGGTAGAGAGAACACTAAGGAGGAGAAACAGAAGACATTTAAGAGTAGAGGAAGAGGGGAAAAAAAAGAACATGGAGACAATGTGTCTTCTTACCTGTTTGTTGTACTTGTTGATAGTTTGACTGCTGTATTCAGAGCAGTGGTCAGATCCAAGGGAAATGTTATCTCCGGTGCCAACAAAGGTATTGGCAGGGGGCAGGTCTTGAACTGCCTGGTGCTTTTTACCAGCTGTCGGTGATTGAGGGTGAAGCTGGACGGTGGGGAGTGGTGAACTAGACTTGTAGTGCCTGGCCAGATCTGGGCTCCCAGGCCCTCCGTTGACCGACCGGTACCGGCCCATTCCGGGACTGTCCGACAGCTTCTCGTTAACACTGTCATAACGCTGGCCATTGGGTTTGGAGGCCTCTACGGTGACGATGCTGCTATAGAGCGGCTGTTTGGAT
The DNA here is from genome assembly GCA_900302535.1 of Neoniphon sammara. Taxonomy (NCBI): domain Eukaryota; kingdom Metazoa; phylum Chordata; class Actinopteri; order Holocentriformes; family Holocentridae; genus Neoniphon; species Neoniphon sammara. The sequence goes on from OMKZ01000970.1 coordinate 6,853, forward strand.
TTCTGTTTTTTCTTGTCTTTCTTGGGCTTCTTGGACTTGTCGTGCTGCTGTGGCGTGAAGAAATCCTCGTGATCCTTCTTGCCGGCCTCGTAGCCGTTCTTGTTCTTGGGGCGGCAGTAACGGGCCATGACAACAATAAGGATGATGAGGATGACTGTCATTATACCCGACACTACTCCAATGACAATGCTTAACCGCTGTTTACCCAGGTCATAGTTGGGGTCACCAGCAATGTTGGTGTTGAGAGATGTGCTCAGGCTCTTGGCCACTTGTGCCTCTACAACTGTAGAATTGGAAAGCGTCTCGTTGACATACACGTGAACTAATGTGGTGGTGCTCTGTGAGGGCTGCCCACTGTCATTCACCTGGACCACCAGTCTGTGGAGGCCATAGTGCTTCTGCTCTAGCTTTCCCACAAGCAAGATGACCCCACTGCCCCCATCAATTTCAAACAATTTAAAGGGGTTGCCACCAATAATGCTGTAGTTCAGGTCTGCGTTGATCCCAGTGTCGGTATCAGTGGCTATGACCGTTCTGACCACAGTTCTGATGTTACTGGATGGAGGGAGAAGAGTGTAGGAGCTGTTTATTGGAAAGGTGACTGTTGGTGCATTGTCATTTTCATCCATGACAAAGAGTGACACTGTGGCAGTGGCTGACCTGGGAGGGTCACCTCCATCCACAGCTTTGACACGGAATGTATATGTGGTTTTCTGCTCACGGTCAAAAGAAAGTGTGGAGAAAATAGTTCCAGTATCATTCTCAATGGAAAATATCTCCTCCTCCTCCTCTATGAAAAGACTCATCTCTGCATTTTGGCCTTTGTCTGCATCAATGACTGTAACCATGCCAACTGGGCTGTTTGGCTCTAGGTTTTCTTTGACATAAAAGGTGAACACGTCTTGCATGAACTTTGGTTCATTGTCATTTTTATCAGCCACAAGGACAACCACTGTCGCTGAGCCCTGTAGTATGGGCATGCCCTTATCTTTGGCTATCACTTTGAATTCGTAGCGTTCTGTTTGCTCTCTATCCAGAATGGTGTTTACTCTGATGTCTCCACTGTCTGCATCGATAGAGAAAATCCCATTTACTGATGAGTCCAGGGAATAGGCTATTTCAGCATTCTTCCCACTATCTGCGTCAATGGCTGCCACAGTTGTCACCCTCTCGCCAGGGGCATTGTTTTCTGGAAACGACACCTCTACTACACTCTGGCTGAAGATAGGAGGGTTGTCGTTGGTGTCACCTACTTTGACGATAAGAGAGTTATTACTTGCCAGACTGGGGCTTCCAGAGTCCACAGCTACTATGACCACATTGTATTCCTGTGTGGCCTCATAGTCCAGTGGTGCAGAAGTGTGGAGAAAATATTTCTTTTTATTCTGCTCACCCTCCATCTCACTGGCTGGTTTGAGCTGAAACGGCACATCCCCTACGACTGTGCAGGTCACGATGCCATTTTCCCCCTGGTCCCGGTCCGACACTTGAACTAAGGCAATGGGTGTGTCTACCACCACATCCTCAGCCACGTTGGCTACCCCATCTTTCAAGAAAATGCGCCCAATTTTACGGATCTCAATGGCGGGGACATTGTCATTCTCATCCTTGATGTTCAGCACCACAGTAGCCTTGTCCATTTTGGGTGGCTGGCCTCGGTCACGGGCCATTACCGTGAACTTCAGTTGGCTCACTTCTTCACGGTCAATGCGGTGCAACACACTCAGCCACCCTGTGCTCTCATCTAACCTCAGCAACCTCCTCACTGACTCTGTGGCTGCCCCAAACACATACTCTATTTGACCATTAACCCCCACGTCTGCATCAGCTGCTTTGAGCTGCAGGATGGGGGCACCAGGAGAGCTGTTTTCTGGCAGATCGGCCTCATACACGCTTTTCTCAAACCGAGGGTTGTTGTCATTCACATCAGTGATCATCACCCTCAGAATGGCCTGGGAGGAACGAGGGGGATCTCCTCCATCCCTGACACGCAGCGTGAGCTCATATGAGTCTCTCTGCTCTCTATCCAGGGCCCCTTTAATGATGAGTTGAGGCTGCTTCTCCCCGTCAGTAGTGTCAGCAACTTGCAGTTCAAAGACGCTGCTCCTGCTTGCCCCATCCTCAAATCTCCTCTTGCCTGAGTATGAATCCCCGTTGTCTCGACCCCCGGAAGAGCCCAAGCGCCTTGAGTTCTCCCCATTATCCTGAATAAGCTCATATCTCTCTATTCCATTTCGGCCAAAATCTCTGTCTGTGGCTGTGGGTAATAGATAAAGGGTTCCAATAGGTCTGTTCTCCTCCACAGACAGTGTCAGGACAGGAGACGGGAAAGAGGGGGTGTTATCATTTATGTCTAATATGATGACTTTTCCTTCAAAGAGGTCGACCCAGCTCTGGGCCGGTCCAATCACTGACACTTCAAAATCTATAAAGCACTCATTTTCATCGAAGATCATTTGGCACTGCTGTAATTTTTCACGGTCTATCCGCCTCTCATTGGTGGTAAGCTCACCAGTGATATTGTCTATTTTGAAAAAATCTGAGCCGGACTCTAGCGTGAATGTCACCTCGCCGGACCCGGCAACGATGCCCAGGTCGGCAGCTACGTTCCCTATCCTGACATCGGCGGGTCCCTCCTCAGCCAAACGGTACCGGAGCACTTGCTTGGCAGCGGGTTGATGTACGAGTTGCAGGATGAGCATACAATAGCATAAATAGTCCACTGCACCAGTAGTCCTCATTGTTCTTTTCCCCAAAAAATATTCACTTAGATTTGGAAAATTGGCAACAGTGATTTTTTTTTCACTTCTTGAATGTCCTAATGTGGAAATCAAATAACGTTTTCACCTAGAGCAAGCCGTCTGTTTCGGGATGCGTGAGACTTCATCCTCCGACTGCCTTCCTACATAGCTCCTACTGCAGTGAAAAGCAGCAAGTGTACGGGCTTCCCTCTTTCCTCTGCTTTTTCCTCAAGCACTGGATTTTAGTTGCTCTTCCCTTATTTTAGTGAAACCGCAGTGATATCAGAGCACACTCTAAAGGCTTCCTGAGCTCCGGAGGTACCTGCTGCCATAAATACATTACAATTTCATGCGCGTAAAAGGCAAATGTTTCAATAGTCCGAACATAATATCACCACAAAGTAAAACAAGTCCGAATCTCACCCTTTGAGGTGCTCTTGCAATTTATGCTTAGAATCCCTTAATTGGGTGAGGCTGCAATATTCCTCTATCCGAAGATAATTTCCAGAGTCAGAGGATCATTTAAATGCCCGCGCAGTTTCCAAACTTGATCATACATGAGGCTTGACTGTGCGGAGCTTGTCAACTCTCCGATCTCGAAGGTGCAGCCTAAAATATGAGGCAAATTATCTGTCCGGTCGCCTCTCCCGCTCTCTTCCTCCAAGTCACTCGCAACAAGCACACAGTGCAGTGTAGTTCTTTTTTTTTTTTTGCAAGCAAACTCCACGGTGCACAGACGGCTGAGATTTCAGGGTTACGGAGAATAAAAAAAAGAAAACCAAGAAAAAAATGTAAATCCGACGCAGCTGAAGGAAATGCTGGTATATTTCCTCAGTGTGCTCAGCATATACAGCCTGTTCCCTCACCTGCAGACGCGCCGCATGTGTTGGCAGCCCCTATCTGCAGCACTGTGAGAGGGATTCACAAATGATATTGCAGTCTCTCTCACTCACTCTCTCTCTCTCTGTGTCTCTCTCTCTCTCTCTCTCTCTCTCCACCCCCCTCTGGTTTCTTTTCCCCCAGCAGCGCACGTAACCAGGGTCGGACTTGGTCTTGATCGCGGGGTCTAGAGGGCAGCCGACAATATTTGATAAAAGGGACAGAGGAGGGAAAGGAGTGAAAAGGGTCTTTTTCACCTGTATATATATTTTTTCTTTTTTACCCGAAATCTGACTCAGTAGGCTGCTCGGTGAGAAAACACTTCGGATGCTGCATGTTCTTCTAGTTGTGGTCCTGAGGGTAGGCGATTTGGTGAGACCCCCTTGAAAAATAACTATTTTATTGTTTTTTTGTTTTTTTGATTTTTTGTTTGTTTGTTTCTTTTTACAATGGACATCCTAACGCTGGCACAGACTATTGCTGTTTACGCGGCGCGGCGGCTGTCGGTTATTATTATGCTGCAAAGAATCGCCTCTGTGATGAGAAAATTAAGACATCGCCAAATTCAGGGCATAAACTTTTACGCGCTCGTATATAGGTTATGTGTCTTTAAAATGGACGATAGGAAACACTTCGATAAATCTCTGCCTCTTGCCACATATGGCAGATCCGCCACAGGACAGGCGAGACGGGACGGGATCTGTGCGCAGTGCTGTGGTTTCCCTGTGGTTACTAATATGAATGCGTGTGGTCGCCGGTGGCTGTGCTTTGCTCCCCGGCGCAACGGGCTCGATCAGCGTATTTCGGCTTTATTCTCAGTCCACTCAGCATCCCGGGGGCTGTCAGACCGTGGCGAAATTCGCTTTGCATGTACGGAGCAGAGAAAGGAAATGCTCCTGGCCGGGCAGACAAGCCGCTACAGAATATGTCTGAGCAAACCAGAGCGTTTGTCACCCGGTCACTGCGCAAACCCAACTCTCTCGGCGATAAGATTAGTGTGCGGTGTGTGTATCACTGTATGTGTGTGTGTCCGACTGCGGCTGCCAAACCGCTTTACATTAAATGATGTTTATGAATTCTGAGACTTATTTACATGAGAACGACGCTGACGTTCATTCCGCCGAGTACTAAAATGTTTAAATTCTCCTGTGGATGCACTGCACCGTGATAATGTAAGGTAGGCATAATAAATGAACATATATTCAGTGACTCAGTACCTCGAAATAAACGCGCATTTGCACCACAGTGTTTAAAGTGAAAGAATTAAATTATAAGGGCTTTGTGCTTGCGATGCGTGCGCGTGAGGATTTCCTCCTCCAACTTGGAAGGGGGTGCTCTCCTGTTTAACATGGGGACAGGCCAGCGCTGGTAATATCACAGTGAAATTATAGAGAGGGAGTGTGTGCGAGAGAGGGAGAGAGGGATAGAGGGAGGGGAGGGGAGAGAGAGAGGATGCTGAGGAAGAGGGGAAGAGGCAGCCAGTTTCAGCAGCTGCATCTTCCTCAGGCGGCTCTGTGTGAATTCCAGCAGTCAGTGGCTTTATCCTTGCTTACTACCGCCCTCTATCGTCCAATCAAAAGTAATCCCCTCCAGGGCTGTGGTGGGAGTGGATAGAGGGCATAAATGTAATCATATACACAGACTGTAAGCTGGTAGACTCGTTATTTCCATCTTCCCCAGCTGATCTGATCAGTATCTCCCACAAAGAATATGTCAAGAAAAAAATATCACACACATACTAATGAATATATTCTGATGATCCAGAAGGTGTCGATCTAAATTAATGAGATAGTGTTTATCATCATTGGGCTAAATTGAAACCAGTACCTCAAAGAGTCCATAAACAATATAATCCCAAAGATTAGTACCA
>OMKZ01000970.1:12362-30264 GCA_900302535.1 Neoniphon sammara
AAAGATTAGTACAATATATATATATATATTTTTTTTTTGTTTGTTTAGTGAATCTCATAACAGCAAATCTACGACGCTGCACATGGCTTCATGTACCGAGCAATGATGCTAAGACCATAAAAGATATGATCAAAATAAGTGAAACAAATTACAGTCTTGCTGGAGAACTCAGGCAAATAATCTCCTGTAACATACAAATATTCACATTCGGTCCATGATGCATTTCTTTCTTAAACAGTAAGGTCTCCCAGGGTGACAAAGCCATAATCAGCATGATGTGAGTCTGCTGGTTCAAACAGCATTAAAAATGAATAACAACACTGGGGAAAAAAATAATAAAAATAAAAATCTCCATGATAACTTGCCATAAGGTCACATTTTTAGTGTTAAAATCTTATTTTTCTTCAAAGAAGGTAAAAAATCTGCCAGTGGGATGAGATAATTTATTTCCAGTGCTGTTTCAAATGTTTTAGGAATTGTTCTGGGAACAAATATAAATATGTTGAAACAATGCAGAATAAGGCAGATCAGCCCACTAGGATCAAGAAAATGACACTTGATTCAAGAAAATTCTGAAAACCAGTTGATTAGCATTGGAAACAAGTGGGATTATCTCATCCCACTGGCAGATTTTGTCACATTTTTGGAAAAAAAAAACACTGAATATGAGAGTAAATGACATGTTAAGATGGAGATTTTTTTCTTTTTAGCTGTGAGTGCTGGTATCTATACACCAAAGCCTTTGCAATAACAATAAACTGCAATCGAGCATGTGTGAAGATATTCTGAGATGAGTGTTTTCTGTCAGGACCATGACGATAAAAGCTCCACATGATCACTGAAAATCGTTATGAAAGTTGTGTTTAGCATTGATCTTGCTCTCAAGGGAACGAGTGGTCCAAAATGACGACGGGGAGAGAGCACTCCACACTGTTACAACAGACCCCATCAGTGAAACAAGTGAGGAGTTTTGTTTCAAAATGAGATAGCCCAAAAAGCGACACCTGCTCTTACATAATAATTGATGGCATGAAAACAAATTATGGTACTTTTTAAGAGATAATAGATTGTACTGTACTTTTTGGGGGCATAATGATTTGGCTTCAGACTGGATCTTTAGTATTTTAGAGCTATAATAGCAATGTTAGGTAATGGCAAAATGGCTATAGAGTTTCAGAATTGAAGTCTTCAACTCTTTAGTGCTCCCTTTATTTTACTCATGCCCAGTAGATAGTCTAGATGCATTAATAAAAAAGGGGAAGAGAAAATGAAAAACTCGGATGATTGCCCAGTCTGCTGAATTAATGGTTTTCATTTCATAAATATAATAAGAGCAGAAATGTCTGGCTGTCCGTATTCATTTAGTTAGTTAGAACTTCGTGTAGTGCTCTGACACTGTGTGCAATAAAGTTGCAATTACATTGGCTGTCAAAATTAATTGATACTTCAGCTAGCCAGTGATGTAAAGGTGCAGGTATTCAAGTGTCTGTGACTGGCTACCGTGTAAAAAGGATGAAGGTTCAGAGTAATGTTATTACAAGTTCTCTCAAAGGATTTGGCACATTGCTTCAAACTAAGGTGCGTTTTCACTGCGTTCATTTAAAATTCAAAACTACATATTTGATTTTTAGAATAGCTGATGCAAAACAACAGTACCTTTAGTCTAAAATTTTTGTTTGAAACGGAGATGACACAGTGAACCCCTTTACACATGGGATTAACATGCATCTGGGGTGATTGGACAACAATTGGATAGCACCCGACCACATAAAAATACAGGTGTGTAAATGCACCCAAGACACATTGAAGACAGACTGTCAAATATGAATGATCACCATATTTTTTACAAAACTATGCACTGGTGCAGGGAAGATGTGGCGTGTGCGGTATAGTGTGATCGGATCGCAACGCACTGAAGATTAATACCAGGTGTAAATGTAATCTGGCTAAATTATATCTAGATACAATCTGGATACAAGACACATGTATAAACCAGGTGTAAAGGGGGTGAATGAAAACAACCTGACAGTCTCAAATTCTTAAATCCATTAAAAAAAATAGCTAGTCTGTTTTCATTCATATTTCAATTCCAAATCACACTTTTCTGCAAAACTCTACACACAGTATTTGCCAAAATCTGCACAGCTAATGTCTCGTTTACACACTGGACAGCACTGGCATTCAAAATGCTAAACCGAAATGACCAATTGCCCACACTGACTACTTCAGTTGCCAGTAAGAGAGCCAAAGGTGCACTCTCTTGTTCTGAATGGCAGCACTGCAGAGAGAGAGTCAGGAAGAGGAAGAGTGAGGGTAAGAGCAAGGAGAGCAAACATCTCAGGCCAGACCATGTAGTCAGTGACCCTGGATGGGCAATAAAGGAGGCTGGGCAAGCTACTCTTCACACTTTGCTACATTATTTTTAATAATTTACATACAGCACTGAATGATTACAATATTTGCAATTGCAAGCTCCGCCCATGTCACGTATGAAATGAGTCAGCTCGGTATTCTTGTTTTGTTGATAGAAATTTAGATTTACTCCGCAGTATTTTTCATTTCTGTTACGGTATTTCACTGTTTATTTCACCAGGAAGGCCTCACTGAGATTAAAAACTTACACAATTCAACAGCTAACGCATAAAGAACTACTAATAGGTTAAAACAGCTATAAGAAGTGTGCAATCACAGTCAGCAGCATCAGCACAATGTATAAAAATAAGTACATCTGTAAGACCGGGGCAACGGCTTGTAGCGAGCGTGGTATTGACAAACAGTGCCATTAGACTGAGTGATATCCAGAGAGGAATCACTGCAGAGTGGGGCCATGTTTCACAGCACTGAAAGGGTGAGCTTGTCAGCACTGGACCGTGTCCTCCGGCCAGGCCCAGCCGCGTTGGCTGAAACGTATACACTCCTTTGCTATTGTATTTCCTTGTTTGTTTTATACTTGAGCAGGCTAGTAACACGATAGCCTTTACAACAGGCTACTGTACTTACATTAGTAGTAATTGAAACAGAAAATGAAGAAGGAGTAGGCATACTGAGATGTAAAAATAGTCATGGGAGTGTTTTACGTTGAGAATATTGAGTGTGCAGTTGGTGCTTTCTGTATATGACGGTGTTTATTGTTTGAGAAGGTTTTCAGTGCAGTATTTCCTTTTGCAAGAGATTTGTGGATTTTTTCATTGTTTGTGGATTTTTGTTTTGTGGTCAGAGATTTGACACAATTTTGTATATTTTTGCACAAGTTCCACATATATTTGTGGATAAACTATAATACATTTTCACAAAAATAACAAAACTACATATACCATAAATAACCTGACCTGACAGAAATAAAAGGTTTGATGAGGAATAAAGTCATTGGTTAAAACAGTTAAAGTTGATTGAGATTTCTTTTGGAGCAAATTGTGAATTATATCTGCCAAACTTCTATTGTATCAAGTATAGATAAACATGTGGAAATGCTAGATATGACATTACCAAAACTGACAACCTATTTCATGTGAAATTGTGAAATATTACATGTTATTGTTTTTCCAAAACATAGGAACAGATTTTTTTTTTCTCACTGAACAGGAAAACATTTAATCATTCAATATTGTAAGTAATTGTGGAACTTTATGATACACATATTTAACCAGTCATGTGCCTGTGTGGATATAGCTGAAAATATAATGTAATCAATAAATATATTTGATATGAGGTTTTAGATTCTTTTAAAGCTAGTCTGAAAAGAAAGCAGCGCTTCATTTTGCAGTGGAACTGCGCCTAACGAGAGTCTGTTTAAATTGTTGTATTTGAAAGCATGAACCCTAGTTTTTGAGAAAAAAACATTACATCATTTGAGAAAAACTAAGATCATGTCCACAAGCGAGGTTAGGCTGTGACACACAGTTCTCATCTGCTACTAAGACTGACCTTTTATTGCAGTTTTCCTTGCAAGGTGAAATACCTAACATCAGCTGTTCAGTATCTTCCCGGCATTATGTGTTCATTTTCATACCATACACCTTCTGGTTTCTACATGAATCCATTTCAAAAGCTCTCCAATAAGGACAAAAAGTCTTCTTTCATTGTTAAATACATGACAACTGGAGTATAGACTCACAAGGTTCATAGAAATGTTGTTGGTTCTCACTTCTTGGCTGTCTGTATATAACTTAAACATCATTCAGGCGTTCATTTTATTCCATGACAGCTGGATCCGTCTCTACCAATCAGCTCCCCCTCTAAAAATACCCAAAGAACTTCAGCACACTTTTTCCCGTCTATTGGGGAGAGTTGCTTAGACTGTTAATAATAAATAGACTTCATTGCTTTGAAGTGGGTGCTTGCCTGATCCCATATTGGCGTGTGCTTTTTCACACTGGTGCTAAGCCACCAGGTGTTTGGGACCCTGGGCAAGCTCGCTCAATTAATTATGACACCGCATTCTGCAGCCTGAGCAAAGCTGCAGCTACAAAAGTTAACATATTTGTGTTTTAGAGCTGGGTGATATGGTTGAAATCAATTTTATGATACTCATAAGGATTTTATTTCTATATCAATAGATATTACAATGCACAATCATGTGTTAATCAAATGAATGTTCAACCCATTGAACTTAGTGGTAATGTTGGATGTCATATCAAACAAACAAAAAAAAAAAAATCAAAGAATATTCCCTAATATTTCATGCCTTTTTTAAAATAAAATTTGCTTGTTATCATCAGTTTAGACATCAGAGCTCAGTGTCAAAATATCCCAAAATCACCATATCATTACAATACGATTATATTAATAAACGATAATATTGAATTATCACTCAGCCCATTGGGTATTACAAGAGAATAGCAGATACAATTAATTACCACTGATACCAAACTAGGGGTTAAGTTAATTTCTCCAGCAGTGGCTCTCTTATTGTTCTGTACTTAACACCTCTCTGTCTCTGTGAGAGTGAATCAAAGCTGAGAAATAAAGGGAGAGGATCAGATGTGTTAGGAAAGCTTTGGACAATGCTTCTTAGTAAAAAACGGCAGTAAGCTTTATCAGAGCTATCTTAGTCGGCTGCTTCTGCTGAAATCTTACCCACTCAGTGTGTTATCAACGTTCCACCGACAGCGCCTCTGATGTCAGAGAAATGAGCCTACACTTCAGTTAGTGACTCTGTTTGTATGTGTGTGTGTGTGTATGTGTGTGCGTGTGTGTGTGTGTGTGTGCGCTTATCTCCCTGCCTTCCCATTTGTGCATATCTGCATGTGTGGGCATTGATTTGGGTAGTATACCAATGCTCCCTCATCTCTATGTTCCCTCAGCTCTATGTTCCCCCAGCCCAATGTTAACTCAACACTGTTCCCTCAGCCCCATGTTCCCTCAGCTCTTTGTTCCCTCGGCTCTGTGTTCCCTCAGATTTAGGTTCCCTCAGCTCCTTATTCCCTCAGCTCTGTGTTCCTTCAGCTCATTCTAAATGGTCTAAACTCTTGGCCAAAACTTTGTATTTGTCCATTTCAGTAATGTATAGTGAGAGATAAAATTAGTTTAAAATGTTTTCTGAAAAATCATAAATATATATTTTATTAACTTGTTTATACAAGTTAGTATGTAGTTATAACAACTAAATATCTTGTTACAACCGCTTTCAGAACTGTAACCCCGAGCTCTAATTTAACCTTACCTGAACATAGGGCTGATGGAACATGGAGCTGAGGGAATGTGGGGCCTGATTTTGGAAACGTATTTCTTAGAGACTTAAGAAACAGTGGGCTGACCCCTGGATTTGATTTGATGGGGCAATCTGTATGTCCAGGAGTGTGCGTGTATTACTGTACCAAACATGCCTGTGTGTGCTAATGTGTCAGTTATTGTCCCTAGTTGTACCCGGGCAGAACCCATCACTGTGTACAGTCTGACTGCATGACCTCAGAAATCCGTCGGGAAAGTGTAAAACGTCAGCCGATGGCGGGTGGGCAGGCAGCCAGGCCACTCTTAGGCAACTCTTTGTAGTGCTGCCCGAGAGGTAATGTGTCACGGCATCCTCCGCTTTGAACGGCACAGAGAAGCATCAACAAGAAGTGACTCAACAGCACAGAGAAGAACCGACCAGTTCTGTTGGTGTAGCTCAGCAAGCCTTTTTCTCTCCAACTCCCTCTGGCGAGTTGCTATTTTGAGACACCCGACGCCTTGTTCTGCCTTCTCCCTCTGGGCTTTGCAAGAACTGTTGAAGAGATCACTTCACTATACACAATAGAAGCAGTTCAGAAAGTTGGTTTCAATGCTGCCCAGATCATTCAGGTAGTCGCAAAGAGGGGGAGGGGAAAGGACTAAGGATGCTGTCATGTTTTTAATATAAAAGGGAAGGTGTGTGTCTTGTTCAGAGTTCACATCGCTTGATAAAAGAAAGAAGGCCCACTTGGGAAAATCTAATATACCAAGAACATCGGTGAGTTTTATGAGTCATCATTGCCCTAGATTTGACACCATGAATGATGTCAGCAGCATCAATTGGTTTACATTATACATCAGCATGACCACTGGCATATTTTGGATGTAGAGAGTGTTACTGGCTGGGAAAATGTGTCAAAGTCACACCACAATAGAACTCAGAGCGAAGCCGGTGGCATATTGGATAACTCACATGGCTGAGTCATGGAGATGCTGTAGGACTAACTGGTGATGCTTTCACTGAGAATATGAAATTAGAAATGACGTTTTGCTCACATTTTCCTTATGTTCTTTTATCATTGGTGACACACTCCAACATGGTCATGTTAGTAACATGTGAATGTGTCACTTTCAACCAGAGCAGCTCGTATCAGTTGTTACTTTCAGCCATTTCATACCAGATCATAGTGGCTGTTTTTGCATGAATAATAAATGAACTCCTTAAACTTCTTCTTTAATGTTGGAAAAGACTTTTTTTCATATTGCAGGATTTTGTCTAATACATAATCTGTGTCTGCTGGTTGCAATGTTTCACCGAAGCTACATCACATTTATATTGCGTGAAATATTCAAGCCCAAGATGCCACTGTTTTATAGCAGCACCATTAGATCAAATAGAAAATATCTGGATGTGTTGTGCATCATTTTAGACACATTTCCCTATAATTCAGCAGGACATATAGAAGTAAAGTCAAAATTTATTTAAAATTTAGTCAACAACATGTGGCCTCAAAACACTTCACTGTAAAACAATGATCCACAGAGGATATGTAAAGTGCACAAAACAGAACAAAATGCATGAAATTAAAAACAAAATATAAGAACAATTTAAGAAAAACATCAAAATAGATAAATAAATAAGAGAAGCAAGAACCTGTCAGTGTCAACATGAATAATGCTGGCACCATCGAGTGCCAGCATTTGCAAATTGTGTAATGATTAAAATAAATAAATAAAGGGCCTCAAAAATAACTGTCTGACAAGTTTAAAATGTGTCACTGATAATGAAAAAGGAAGATAGAGATCTAACATAATTTAGTTATTTTTTTATATATTTAAAAAATTAATTAATTTATTTTGCATTGTTTTTTTTATTACCTCAAAAGACCAAATAGAGTTAAACCCTGAAACATTCAAGCTAGAAATATCACTTATTTGTAGAACTTATGTAGAAAGTTGTAGAATATAGAAAGTTATTTTACTGTTTTTCAAACAGTCTCTCTGAGTCCAAATGAGAGCTTCAAAAAGGAGCAACTGCTGACAAGCATTGCCTCTGTATCAGTCCCATCAGTACATGGGGCATGGACATTGTAAGCATTACTCACCCCCACCCAGACACTCAGTTACCCAGTCACAACTTAATCACTGACTCCACTGACACACAAGAGACATCCTCCGACTATACAAAAGCCCCTCAAACTTCAAAAAGGGACGTCTCAAAGCAGCCATTCAGAGGCTCATTTTCAATGGGATGAGGGTTGCGGGGGGTTGCTGGGAATGGATGGAGTTGGAGTGAATGTGGTCCGAGGCGACTCGTATTGTGATAATTCCAGTGTCAACACTCACTACTCCACCCTCAGCCCACCAGCCCGTCAATGCGGCCGGCGCTTGTCAGAGAAAAAGCCTTGAAAATCTGGCACTTGAAAGGGAAGTTTTGTACAATGCCCCGGCTTATCCTCCCTTCCCCCCCAAAAAAAATTACCCAGCCAGAGCGTGCAACACTAGCCACATTATTAGGGTCTGTCGGGGGAATAATAAGGATGAATTACCCCTCCCCTTCCTATGACCTAAAAATTGCAGAGCATACTAAATCTTGCCCCCGTGTCAATGGCTGCCTGTTATTTGCATGCATTAAAGTGAAAATAGCGGGTCTGTTTTGTGACCCTCATTTTGTTTCAGTGAAGATAGTCACAGATTGTCCCTCTCTCGCCCTCCCTCGGCTTCAGCGGCACTGTGGAAAACAGTGTGCATATGAAGGGTAGTCATTTCCAATGCATAGTCACTTCTTGAGTGCTCCTCCTATGTTTATATGTATGCATGCATGCGTGCGTGCGTGCGTGTGTATATGTGTGTGTTTGCCTGTCTGTCGGGTCTGCCCGTGTGTTTATCTGTTTATGAGCAGCGCTGGAGTGTTTGTGTGCACTGTCCCACTGTTTCGGCAGAAAATAAGAAGACACCTGCTCGGCGATTCGGAGCTGGCTGTCAAAAACAGGAAAGGAAGTGTGGAAGAAAAATACCCAGGCAGCCCCGAGATATATCTATTCTGGCTCCCCGCTTCCCTCAAGCTGCCGGTAGGAGACTTCAAAATGGCTCCGCTCCCCGCCACAGAGTGGGCTCTGCCCTGTCAAAATGTCTTTGAATGGAAAATACAGACTGAAAAGTTTCTCCCTTTCTCTCTCTTTCACTCCCTCACTCACGCTCTCTCTCCTTTCTTTCTCATTGTTTCCCTCTCTCTTTCTCTCTCTCTCGCTCCCGCACTCTCTCTTTCTTTTGCTCTGTTTCTCTCCCCCTCTTTGGTCCATCCTTCATCGCACACAGAAAGGGCATCTCATCCTCTCCAGTGAAGCTTTCACTGAATGCTGCCCTTGCTCCGAGAAAAAAACACTCTCTTCCCCCCTCTCTCTCTCTCTCTCTCTCTCTCTCTCTCTCTCTGTCTCTCTCTCTCTCTCGCTGCAGCCTCCGACAGAGCTCTCTGTCTAGGTGAGGTATCTGCCAGTCACTCAGAAGTCCATTCTTCACTAAAACATGATGTCTATCTCCTGGGTCCTGTCTGTAGAACAATACAGGTCCTGGTACCTTTGTCAGAGGCGATTATGATCTGTATACCAGACAGAATTGCAAACAAAACTGGAGTGAATAAAAAATGAATCGGCTGGGGTCAATTAATAGTGGACGTTTGAACGTCTGAAAGTTATCAAGGACTTTTAGATTGTTGAGATTGGCCTTAATGTCACAATATAGCAAATGTCATCGTGTGCAGATCAAATAAAAGAGAGTAAAGAGGAGGGAATTGAATAATGTTTGACAATGGTCTTTGCAAATGTCATTGCATCTGTAGCACATCTATCATTTAAGAAGTCTATGATGATTCATTTCATGCTAGGGATACTTGAAAAATCTATCTGGTGAAATTTGGTGCCCAAGGCTTCATACATTTATGGTTAATCTAATACTTCCCCTATGACAATGTCTGAAAATCTATTCCCCCCTGTCCTTTTCCCATTATTTCAGGTGGCTTCATCACCTGTGGCCAGAAGGAACTACCTAATGGCCATTTTCATTTGGTAATTGGTTATCTTGACATTTCGAAGTGGGTCCATAATTTGTTCATCTCTATTGTGAGTGGGTCGTTAATTAGACTGTGTCTGTGCTTAGCTCATAATTTCCAAAAAGGATTTGAGGTCATTTATCGAATTACACGGTTGGCATTCTTTGGACACATTCATTAAAAATGGCAATTTGCCCTAACCCGCCTAACGTGAGAACTTCAGATGATCTGCTCCCCGAGGACTGCCTGTATATGCACATTGCGGCCCAGAGACCTGGGGGATTTAAGCATTTTATTTATTGAAATATCTGCTAATATGCATTTTGTCTAATTACTGATTTGAGATATGGTCTTGAGGACAGACCCTGGAAGCAGTGAGAAAAGGAGGATCTATGTTGGCTGAGTTAAGTCCAAGAGAGAAGAAGTAAATGTCCTTGTGAAAGTCTTCAGATGAGTGATGCCTCAGACTAAGCCTTCAATCTCTCCACAATGCTCATCTCAGTAATAATTCATTCTGCATCCTCAGAAATGGAAAATATTGATTTTCAATGAATAACACCCCAAACCAGCATGCAGCCCTGCCTAAGATTGCCGGTAAAGTAAAAAATAGTATGTTTTCTCCCTACTAAAAAAAAAAGAAAGAAAGAAAGAAAGAAAGCCCGTCTCATGCATCCGCTCTGAGTGTGATAAAACACAGCAATGCAAGTCAACTCCAAAATAGTTATTGTTATCACAACTAATTATGAGATAAGTCCTCCTTGCGCTCAAGAGGCTAGACTCCAACTGACAGATAATGACGTGTCTGAATTGCTGCAGTGTTCATATTCACCATCATTTCTGTTTGTAGGGTGGTATGTAAATAGACAGTTCATATTCAAATAGTTCAGAAATAGACCGAACTGTCAGCATGGCAACTGAACAACAAAGTGGCAGGATCCGGTTAAATATTAAATTCTGAATAGGTTGAATATTTATTTGGCACTCATACCCAGGGAGGCAGTCTAGCCAACATCCTGTGTAAGTCATTAGTGTTGTATAAGTGAGCTCCTCCCTCTCACTGGCTGACATCAAAGCACAGACCAAACGTGAACAGTATCAAAACCATGCATGTTAATTCAGTCCCAGGTGATTATAGTCTGGCGATTTCAGGAGTTTATAATGTAATCAAACACACATTGTGGCCTGCTGCACATTGCATAGCCCTGGTTTATTACCCCTGTACAGTAACATTCATGTTGGCATATATTCTGCTCCATGGGTAGCAATCCTTTATGTGGCTAGATCATAGACAGTGATTTACCAGGATTAATGTGATCATCAGGATTGATCAAGAGATTATCTCAGATGGATGTTTCAGTTCAAAGCTGCCTCGCAAAATGACTGATTTTCACACACTTTGACACGCCTCTGGAATGATTACAAAGATTATCAACTCTACTTTCGAGAATCATATTAATCTCAAACCTTCACTCCCTGCACCTCTGTCTACCCACAACGCAGTGAACTTGGGTCATCGTCAGAAAGAGGAACCCATTGGGGCTTTTTCTAGGTTGTCTTCTTTGAAAATAGAGGCAGGAATGTTTTCAAAGCTTGTAATTAAAAGATTGTAATTAAAAGTATAAAGCTGTAAATCCCATTCATGATCTCTTTTGTTTGAAAGCACGCAGACATGACAGAAGGATTAAAGTACATCGTTAATTTTTGTAGATCTATGTGCATCAATTAGTGCCATTATACCATTTAATATTCATACATTCCAAGGAGATAGAATTAAAGGGATCATGAAAAAGACAAATTAATAATAGTCCAGAACTGAGTCTTGGCACTCCCCAACTCAGAGTGGAAAAATCCCATCATCTGAGCAGTTATGGAGATTGGCATCTATTTATTTCAATACCTGAAGTTGATGCAGAAGAATGCAGTATGTCACCGAATGAATTGGATATTGATCAGTTGGTGTTCTGTGTCAAACAGTGATAAAAATAGGTGTTAGTGGGAACACTAACACCTAGTTCTGCTAACAAAGTAGCAGGATATCTTTCACCTCTGGAACATGTTTGCCCCTACTGGTGTTACATTGAATGAGTGCATGATGTCTGAAAATAAATTCCACTGAAAACCTGTTAACTCCAAAGTGCTGTGGCAGCACTGTGTTGTAACTGAGAGAATAGTAGAATAGTAGAAAATAGTTCATTCATACGTCGACTTAGTCATTACAGTTAGAAAATAACCAGGCTTATACCTGGTATATGAATGTACCACACACAAGCATGCACTATGGCCTAAAAGGTGCATACCATAACTTGGCTCTGCATGGAAAAAATAACGTTACATGCAAACACACAAAGACAGATGCTGATGGACAGCTGAATATATGCTTCTGCGTCACTCCGTCATATCGTCTTCGCATAGCAACACAGAGAGGAGGATTCTGGCTGGACATGGCTTACAAAGGAGGGGAGGAGCTAAGATGCACAGCTCCAAATCTCAACATGTTGTGTATTGCTCCTCTGCTGTGTGCCCAGTTGCTTGAGTGAAGGACAATTTCTGGTAGCATTGTGGAACAGAGGTTAGGGTTCAAGTAGAATCACCATTCGATCCATAACCATACATTATGGAGCAGTTTGACCATCTTGCCAAAGACGTTTGCCAACATAGGAATTTATACAGTCCTTCCAGCGACCAGTAAAAAAATAGTGAAGTTACAATGTCTCTGGTTTCTCTTCATAATTTGTAAATCTTTTGGCCTTTACTAAAGACTTTCATGGAGAGAAACACCAATACTGTGACTTCATGGGTGGAAAGGGGTTTTCTCTTTGTGTTTCTTCTTTGGTTTTGGTGCATCCTGCTTTGTCGGTGCGACAATATCACGTAGTTTACATGTTTATGTGACAAGCAAGTATAAAGGTAAACGCCTTAGGATTATGATTACGTGCATGCCACCCATGCAGACATGGAACCATAACCCAGTCTTTACAGAAGTGTTCCTGCCAAGCACCTAATAAAGCTTAACTTGCAGGGACTGTCCTCTTATATTCACACATGAAGTTATTGAGTTGCTCCTATAACGTTGCACTGCTTAGTTGAGATTTTTGCACATGAACAAGAGCGAGACACCAGGCATGTCCCTCTTGAATGACTTCCCAGTGTGTGTGTGGGTGTGTGTGATTCCTCTCCCCCTTCAGGCCAGGCTGTGTCTCACTTGATACCTGGCCGAATCACTCATACCTGGCTGCTGCAGCACTCCCGCCCCCTCACACTCTCTCTTATCTGTCTCCTCTCTCGCAGTCCTTGATACATCCCTCTGGCCTTTACCAGTTACCCAGGGGCGCAATCTGTTGTCCACCGCTATTGATCAGGCACATGAGGTTTTGATTAGCACACTTGGCTGGGTAACGGTAGCTCCACTGCATGATTGTACTCCACCATTCCACTGTCTGCTCTTCTATTGGCTTGGGAGCACCTTATCCCACTGAAGACCATGATTGGATGCACCCTGGAGCCCCCACCCATCCACCTATCCTCCACCCTTCACCCTTTGTGGTGAAAGATCTATGAGTCTGATGCTTTCTTCACCTGAGTGAGCATCTTTATGTTAGATTGTTCAGATAAAAGCAACTTAAATGCGTGTCGCTATGTACAACCCAGAATGATTTGGCTGCTGAATAGATCTAAGGTCTTATAGAACTTCTATGGTGGTATACACAGATGAAAGATTTGATAGTTGTTTCATTTCTCAAAAAAAAAAAATGAAGCTGAGGCTACCACTTTCAATCAAGAATTGCAGCTCAGAGGGTCTTCTGCAAAGAAAAGCCCCCAAACAAAGGAATGGGCACGGGAAGAGATGTGAAGTCGATAGGGAAGTTCAATCAAGTGGGACCTTCAACTTTTTCTCATTTGAGGGAGAAAGAAGGAGACAAGGGCGGGCCGTCGTTCGGTCAGGCATTCTGACATTGCAGCCTAAGAGTCAGCCACCCTGAGGCCTATTCATTGACCAGCCAATTAGGTCCTGGCTGTTAAGGTTTAATACCTACAGTTAAGGCTGCTATTGTGTGCCGCTTAATGTTATTTCAGCCTTTCACTCACTTTGGGACCTCTCATTAAATCCAGAAGAATACCAGGGCTATTCACACAGAGACTTCAGTTAAAAGCCTTGCACTTCTATATTTCTTTTACTCTTACAACACCACCCCTCCACCCCCCAGCCTTGCCAAGTCACGATCCATCTTAAAAGTCACCTTTATGAGCAAAAAAAGAAAAAGAATTCAGTCTCATGTAGATTTTTTTTACATTTCATTTGACTGTTCAGATTTCTAGGCGGCAGTCATGCTTGTCAGGTTTTTTACAGGGTCAGGATGCTCTCACCGTTTCAAAGTTTCTCCAACTCCAACTTTCTTTGAGAACAGGAGTCTCTCGCTCGGGATCCTCATGTGATTCAGAGGCTTCTCTCTTCACAACAGACAAGGGAATTTGGCATTTGATTCCCGAATCATATGAGAAGTTTCCACAACAGTTTTCCCCTTCATCCAACTCGATATTTCCCCGCCTCGTTCCGGACCAAGTCATTACAAACAGTGCCCCTATTGTGAGTGAAACTTATCATACGAAAAGGAAGGGCAGGGGAAATGTTGAACACACAGGCGCATTCCTTCAGTTGTGTTCATTAGTTGCACACTCGCTGTGATGCATGCTGCGGTATGTTGGCGGGGCTTGGCCGACCACTCGAGCGCTGAGCACACTAACAGATGTAGTGTAGCCTCTCCAAACAGGGGGATCTGACTCGCTCAAACTTGGCCGAGAGTCTGGGGAGTTGTTGATGGAGTCAGAGAGGGGAAGAGAGGGAGAGGGGAAGGAGGTACAGAGAAAGACATGCAGCGAGAAAAGAGAGGGAGTGTGTCCCCGGAGGAGGTGGGAGAGGGAGAGAGAGATAGGGAGATAAAGAGAGACAAACACAGAGAGCGAGGGAGGGGGGGGTGTGGAGGGAGAGGCGATGTTCCCCAGAGGGAGCACTCTTGGTGTCTCACTCCACTGGTCCTTCTAATGTGTGACGCTCAGGAGATTGACAGACTGTGTAAAACTCAGCCCACAGGAGAAAACAACAACAACACAAGTCAGACACATGAAAATGGCAACTCAACTGGCAGCGTTGGGATGTGGCTATGTGGCTAGAAGGATGGCAGCAGTGGTGATGGCAACCTTGCTACATCCCGGGAAGGTTTGCAGAGCGCTCGTCTTCGGCACCGTCCTGATTCACGCTCACGCAATTACAGGCATTCATACCTGGGAGCTAATCTGTTGCACCACAGTCTTCCGCTGTTTGCCACTGAACGGCTCCAGGGAAGAAGTGAAGAAGTTTGGGAGGTGAAGTGCCTTGCTCGAGGGTATTTCAAGAGCAGTTGTTCAGGGAGAACAGAGCTTTAAGCTTGCTTCATGCTTCCCACGGACACGGCAATCGGGGGCGCGTTCCCCCCCTAGAGTCACGTCCGCGAGTCTTGGGCATTCATGCCTCTCGCGCTGTCATGATGACTATGAACCTCAAAATGCCAGGCCTTTTGGTGATACTGCAGGACAAAACCACCGTCTAATCCCACCAGAGAGGAAAACAAAGTAGCAGAATATCTGGTTCCTGTTCATTTCTCTGCCAGAAAATACTGATAAAGAGATTGTTCCACTTCAGGCGACAGATCTGTTCATCTATCCTCATGCTACATGAAATCTCCTGTCAGAAATTTGCAGCCATCAAATTATCTTTATGATCCCTAAAAGATGAATCATACAGGTGTCAATACTTTTTCACTTCATCTGAAAGCATCCTCTCAAAACTTTTATTACTTCTCTCTTCCTTCCTTCCTTGCAAAGAAAACAACTTGAGTCTTCCACTTTGTTCCTGTTTCCCTGACCACATCCTCCCTCCCCACCTCTTCACCCAGCCAATCGTCACTGGAGGTGCATGTGCATCATCACGCCTCTGTCCATTTGGTTTACATTTTTAGCTGGTGCATGACCTCGCTAGAGGCCTTTGCAGCTGGCCTACGCACGGCCCCAGATTGTCCATGTGTCCCCAGTTGCATCCATGTCTGCAGGAAGCATGAACCAGGCTTAATTCTTCTAATCCCCCTGCCCAGACTTTCCTAACCGGTCAGGTGATCTGAATCACTTACCTTCCAGTCACAAAGCTGCTAGGTTACTCACAGCTGAACAAATTCTTCAAATCAGTGTCACATGATGTTTGAGAAATGAACACAGAACTGCTTTCCATATCTCAGCGCCTCTTTGGCTAATGAAGTCTTTTCCCATGCCATCCATCCCCTTTTGAGATATAATTTATTAGCTGTCATCATTGTGTTTATTCGCCCATGGTCTCACACACCATGCTGCTTGGATAAAATGTGTGTGTTCGCCATCGAAAGACCCGCTGACAGTGACACGCACGCACACCAATACACACACAGAAAGGTCCCCTTATGGCCTCTTATCTCATCCACAGAGACAGAGGAGAAGAAAGCAAGAAAGCAAGATAAGGCCATTTCAGAAGGCTATGTGTTTTCTTCTATCTCTCCAACAGCACACCTCACATGATATAGTTCCACATCGGGCAAAGCGACGCTCCCCCTCAAAACTGAAAAAACGCTATACATCTCCACGATCCAACATCCTCGCTCACCGACTCTCTATCATGTCCCCGGCACATGAACATATAATTGACTGCAAAACGGGGAGCGTTTCATTCACTTGTATCTCTCAGCTTGACCTTCAGCAATGATGAAGTGAAAACAGCCCTATGAAGATGAATGTCAGGCAATTGATGGCTGTTACGACCAAGCGCTCCTCCGCCTGACTGGCAGGTTTAATAGGGCCCCGATGCTGGGCTAATCCTTGTTTTAGGGCCCCTCATCATCATCATCATCGACGCACATGTTCTCTGTGCTATTAATCAAGGTGGTGTGGGAGGCATCCATCATACACACACACACACAGGAGCACACACATTGGTTGTATACCTCGCATGCACATGGTGCGTACTAATAGCCAATGTGCATTCATAGACACATAACTGAATATTCAGACAATAATTAAGTAGATTATGCACTTTTATGTGTTCTTTCTGATCTGGGAAGCAATTTTAAAGCTTTGCAGCTGGTTTATTTATTTATTTATTTATTTTTCAGCTCAGGTCATATTACAATGTTGTACCCATTATTTACAACCGTACATATCACAACCTCACTGCTAGCTTCAGTGAAGAAAAACTTAACGCTCTGCTGCAGCTTCTTGCTAGCCTTCAGCACAATCCAACAGGGCACTCGTTTTCAGACTAAACAACAATTGTAAATGTCCTTTTCAAAAACAGGAAGCTCACAATTCAGTCAAATATGTCTTAAAATTGTCCACACTAAAAAATGGTTGAAAACTGCTTTCTAGCAAGTTTTATTCAGCACTTACATTAAAGCACTGCCTTGTGTATACATCAACACCATTCTGTTTCTAAGGCTGTTTGAACTCAAACCTCGTAAATTTCAACAGTATAGTCATGGTGTCAACTCAGGAAAAACAGATGCTCTTTTCTTTCGTATTCCCCCTGGAGGAAAATTCAGAGTTTTTTCTTCATGTCAGCATTTATTTATCCTGAGTTGACACCTTGAACGGCATATTTTCACAGGTCAGAAATTTACTAGATGGATATTCCAAGGCCCGTGTTCCCATGAATGCAGGATTGCCTGCAGCAGAAGAGCTAATGCTGTGGTTATAAATGATGAGTATCAACATGGTTGAAAAATGCCAAACCTATCCTTTAAGAGAAGGGTCAGATTCCTACACACATAAAGGGTAAATTCATTTGATTTTTTGATATTTTGCAAAAGTCCACATTTTCTTTAAATTCCACGTATTTCATTTATTAATTTCTGTTGAGGTCTCAAGATCCAATCCTTTCACATCATATAAAAAGTCTAGAATTGTGATGAAAAACGTAAACGTATAATATACGACTACAGACCCGTTGCCCTGACTTCACACATTATGAAGACCCTGGAAAGGCTCCTGCTGCACCACATCAGACCCCAGGTTCGTCATGCACTCGACCCACTACAGTTCGCTTACCAGGAGGAGGTGGGGGTGGACGACGCCATCCTGTATCTGCTACACCGGGCTTACTCTCATCTGGACAAAGGGAGTGGCGCTGTGAGGATCATGTTTTTTGATTTT
>OMKZ01000973.1:5458-23290 GCA_900302535.1 Neoniphon sammara
ATTTAATAATACATTTTACATTCATACTATATCCCCAACCCTGTTAACATGTGAGTATGTTTTCAGTCTTTACTGGCTCTAAAGGCCCTCCTCACTCACTCACTCACACACACACACACACACACACACACATACACACAAAACAGATCTCACCATTAGAATTTAACTCTGACATTCGCATTCATTCAATATACTTTGTAGGGAATCTGGCTGACACAGGATGTGCAATACAAAATCTCTCCTTGCTTTTGCGCAGGATAATAAACTCATAGCTCCAGATAACAGGACATCTGGCAAAGTGGGGGATTATTTTGTGCATCACTGTAACAAGAGAGCACATTGCTCACTGGGGAAACAAGACTGGTGGGAGCCAAATCTTCTAATTAACTCAGAGATTTTCATCATGCCATTAAAGCACTCTGTAGATTATCAAATTGGACCAAAAACAACAAAAATAGTATTTTTTTAAACGAAAGTGCACACTGTGGTCGTATTTCACTTAACGACAGTGATGTCAACAGATGTTGGTTATTACAGGGTCACGCTGGCTCTTTTATTTCCTCTGGCTTTGTTTCCTGCTTAGTGTTCTGTGGTATACAAATCCCCTAATAAGTAGCATGGAAGGCTGCTCCGTTCCTCAGCGGAGATTTATTTACTAAGTCATTTGGAAAATTAAGTAAAAGAAAGAAAGCCTGCTTATGTTCACTGTGACGCTGAAGACTTTCTGTGGAGAGCGGATTTCAGTGCTGCAGATAATGGTTTCCTCCTTGGAGATGACACACAGCATTATGCCAAACACAGCTCTGCAAATGAAAGGTTTCAAAAAGTGAAGTGCTATCCCTCAGTAATGGCAACACAAAACGATCTACTGGCCAATAACGAATGAAATAGATAATAATGCATCAAAATGCATTATTCAAATGATCTCTTAGTAGTCAGAGATGCATCGTGGTGTTCTCTGTGCTGCACTGTATGAGACTGCAGCCATTTATTCACAAGAGCCAGAAAATCCTGCAGTACATGATATGATTATGCATGCCTCTCATGTCATTGGGAGGGGACAAGGCCATAGACATTCACACACTGTCTGTATGGCGTATAAAAAGACGTTTTTTTCTTGGGAATCCCCATTCAGAATCACTTTATTCTGAATGTACAGGAATTTGTCAAAGAGATGCTGGTGCAGAGAGGTGTTGACAACTTGATAACAGAAGCATGTCATCCCAGTGAGAATGAGAGTCATTAGTGTTTCCCGTGGTGTCTCTATAATTAAACAACTTTGCTTGTTGCTTACTGCATCCTTCTAGATGCAGAAACCCTTAAGAGTGGCCTTTGGGTGGTGAGAGTGGCCCGGTTGGCAAGGCTTTGCCCATTGTGTGTGCTGGCATTATTTGGGTTGATGTGACCTGGTGGTGGGAGAGACCCTCCCATAACCACAAGGCCTCAGGTCGTTTTGGGAAAAATACCCTTTTACCGACTTACCCAGACTGAGACAAGACGTTCAATATCATTTTCACCTCTGTACGTCCACTGGTTTGGTTCTGATGGTTAGCATTTTGTGTTAGCTTAGCATAAAGACTTGGGGCCCTATTTTCGTGTGCCTTAAATGCCCAGTGCACAGGGGGCGTGATGGCGTGCATTTGGTATTTTGGTGACAAGATGCACCTGCCACCTCTGTGAACAGGGAGGGATTGAGATGAACTGGGTGTGTTAGGGGCTGGAACTGACTTAACCAGTCAGATATGTTCTTATCCTTTCCTTTAAGGAGAATATGCACTGCGTAACAGTGTGGTGTGATTTTGGTGAGCACTGACTGCACGAGCAATTAGTGCTCACCTTACAGCAACTCCAACGCTGTCTTATTTACACGGTGTATCGTGTATCTGAATATGCGTCTTAGATTTTTTTTTTTTAATAAACAAGAGTGATTTTAGGAGAAGTTAGATCATAGGAACTATACTCAATGAACACATATGTTCAACAGTTATAGTTCCTACCTTCTAACTTCTTCTAAAACGACCCTTGTTTTTTCAAAAAACTTCCAAGACATGTATTTCAAATTCACACAATATGCTGTGTAAATAAGACGGATTCAGAGTTGCTGTAAGGTTTATTTTTTCACTTTGACGGAGCTAGCCTAGCTGACTCTCATAGACTTCAAGTCTTTATGCTAAATGCTAACCATCAGAACCGAAGCAGTGAATGTACAGAGGTGAAAATGGTACCGAACATCTTGTCTCAGTTGGTGAAAGGGGATATTGGCCAAAATGTTGGAGTATTCCTTTAAGTAAGACAATGGGACCAGAATCAATGACCCCTTACCTTATTTAGAGGGCATCATGTATGACTGCCCTGGTGCTCTGGCCCCTCTGATGAAATGCATACACATGCATGTGTCTCAAAGGGGTATGCAAAGAAGAAAAAAGAAAATTCCTGATAACATTGTGCGCACTATAGCAATTGAAGTGCTCCAATAAAAAAATTATGCTTCCTGTGGTGTGTGGCCCGCATGTTGATGAGGCCATGGCTTTGGCACAGGTGAGTGGGCTGCTTAGTGGGAAGGCAGATGACACAGCAGAAGCCAGTCTACATCTCGCAGGCTGATTGCATTATCCAGTCTGCCCACCCACTCACAGAGAAGAGTGAAGGAACCAGCAGGGCAGATGGGACCAGAATCTGACTCATTTAAATAGGCCTTGGAGTTGCCAGTTGGCGTCTAGCCTGTGAACTGAGGCAGAAAATAACACCTTCTAAATAATGAAATAAGCCCTCATTTAATGAAAGATTCAGGCTCCACGTCCTTTTCCCACATTAAAATAAATCGAAGTCCTTGGATGAGGCTGACGTTAATATCGCAGAGGTTTCCCACGTGGTAGTGAGTGATATTTTGTAGTAGGAATATCACTTACTCTTTTCATTCTCTCTCTCTCTCTCTCGGTCTCTCTCTCACTCTTTCCCCTCAGTTGTAAATCTCTGACTTCTCTATCTTATTTCCTCTGATTGTGGTTATCAAAATCAGAATTGCTTTAATTTGCCTTGTAAAATGTGTGCACAAGGAATTTTACCAGGTTAATTGTTGCTGGTATATTACAAGGCACTTATACAGTACAAGATTAACACAATAGGTGCAAGACACAACATTACAAGACCTCACATATAGAGCAGACATGACATACTGTATGATAGTAGACAGAAGCACTTGAAGTGCCGAAGATGTGTGTGCGTCTGGAGAAGACTGGTAAATAAGACAACCCACCGCCCCTCAAAAAAACATCAAACCATAAGTTTACATGTTCTTTTAATTAGTATTTCCCCCTGTGTGTTGCAGTGTCCTCACCAGCAGTCAAAAATTACGTCCTATTAATATTCTGCCATCACTGGAAGTCCTTGCATAATTTTTCATGAGCGTAATGTGAATTAACAACAAAAGACACCAATTCACAGCAGCAGGGCCTGTACGATTCCTTGTTACTGCTCATAAACAGCCCCCTAAATAATG
Organism: Neoniphon sammara; assembly: GCA_900302535.1. Taxonomy (NCBI): domain Eukaryota; kingdom Metazoa; phylum Chordata; class Actinopteri; order Holocentriformes; family Holocentridae; genus Neoniphon; species Neoniphon sammara. Next base: position 8,958 of record OMKZ01000973.1, read on the forward strand.
TTCCATGAGCGTAATGTGATTTAACAACCAAAGACACTGCTCTACAGCAGCATAACCTCTGTGCTTTCTTTTTGGGCCCTCAGGGTAGTTTGCGGTTAAGTGCCACTCCATTTGCCATTCTGCAGTGCCTCCTCTGGTAGAGGTGAAAAGTAACTAGGAACAACTACTCTAATTTAGTTATTTTTTTTAACAACAAATCTACTTTTACTTATTCAGACAAAATTAAAGAAATAGAAGAGGAAATTCGGGCAGGGTTCAATCCTAGTCCAACAGCAACACACAAGTAGCTCCAGAAGCAGTCCACTTAATTACTTCACTGTCTCTCAAAAAATGTTATTTATTATTGAATGTTTTATAACTACTTATTGCTAAAAGTTTTTTATTAGACATACATTTGTGCCCTTTTTAGAATTGCTGCTTATTATCTTGTATGTTTGCTGAACTATTGCTGCATTTTTACTCTGTCCTAAATAGGAACTGCTTGGACAAATTTGGTTATATTTCATTCTTACAGGAGGCAGTTCTGAACAGTGTTCAGAACTGCCTCATCTTGTGTGCATCCAAGCTGAGTTTTTATAATGTAGAGCCACATTTGATGTAGGATGACATGGCACAGCAATGCTTTCATCTGTACCTAGAGTCTCAACATCCTAAGGTCTGTGCTTTATATTTTCCCACAGGTAACTTGTGATTACACATTGTTATAAGAGCAATCATTGCTTTCTTAATTGTCTCCCCTGTTGAGCTCTCAGGACTTGATGACCACTGACCCTGGCCTGGGTGTCATTTTAGGGGCAACCTGTTCAAGTCATGGCATGACTTATTGCATGGGTAGCATCTGCAATGCCCTTGCCAATCTAACAGCCCAGTTTCTGTTCCTGCAACTCACAGGTGTGGACTCCTCTGCCTAAAGCCTCAGTGATACACCACTGCAGGCCTTTGACTTTTTGCAAGGGAACTTGGCAGGCTTATGTCAATCCTGTACCCGTCTGGTCTGTTGGATCCATACTGGAACCTGTTGTCCCAGGTTTGATGTTTGGCCCTGCAGCAGTAGCCCATGGGGCACAGCATCCAGGCAAATCAAACAAGGCAGCAGTTGGCTAGTATACATTTTTACCAGGGCAGAAGGCTCCTCCAGACATGATAGAAGCCGCTGTCATCCACCAGCTCACCCCGGGCTTCCCAAGAATCCTACGGTTCTTTGAGCAACCCAACCAACTCAACTCTTACACAGCTGGTACCTCAGGAGCAGGAGAACAGGTAGTCAGCCTACTTGCAGAAAGTGCTATAGAGTTCAAAAGTGGTAACCATGCTGTCTCAAGGCTACTAACCACCATTCCATAACAGACCACCAGGATGGGATCAGGATGACTCATATCCAAGATACCGTATACCTTATCCACGTTCTCCCACACCTTAAGGAAGGGCACAATCAAACATTAGATCAGTTGACAGAGCATGATAGGTTCACTCTTCATTTTTTCCTCAGCCCAAAAGTTATAAAAGACTATGCAGTGGAAGACACAGCAGCTCTTCTTGCTTAAGTGACCCAATTTGGTCTTACTGTAAATTACGACGAAAGCTCCCTCACACCCAGCCTAAGGACAGTGTTGGAGGGCAGAGGGCTTCTTCCCCAGGCTGTCAGGCATGTTGATGGCTACCTCTGTGGTAGTAAGAAGAAAAACTCCTGTAATTCCATAGCTCCTATTCTGTCAGCATTTCAGAAAGAGAAAAAGAAAGGCAGAGACAGAGAAAGAAAGATCAGTGGAAAAAATGAGGGAACGATGGAGAGAGAGAGACTACAACAGAGAGAGAGACTACAACATTAAACAATCAAGAAAGAATTTCCTGTAATATAGAAAGAGTGTGAAAGAAGGACTTCTACAGTCATTACCACTGCAAGATTAAGTGAGTATGTTGAGGTAAAGAATCTACACTATGATATTCATACTGCATCTCCCAAAAGTGACAGCAGCTTAAAAGGAACTGTCAAGAATGCTACAGCAAATAGTGACCCATCAAATCCATGTCCACATCCAAACATGGAGCAAGGGGACTTTGTCAGAATAAAGAATAAAAATCTTTGATTTTTATTTTATGTTCACATTTATTTAAATTTTATTTTATTTTTACCATTTTATTTTACTTTGTCTTACATAATATTTTAGAGAGGTACTGACTCCAGCTGGATGAAATTACACACATGCAATGCAGGATTGTCCTCAAGCTACATGTTTTACCTCTGTTTGTTCACATTGTCACCTCCCTACACCCTTCCACCACCAGTGCAAAAGGCAACACCTCTGCAGAAACCAAGACTTTGTTATGTCATGTGGGCTTGCATGAAACACTACCCAACATAATGATAAAAATTAAATAACTCATATCTCACATGCTGACAGTTTGACGTGCATGCTCACTTGCAAACATTAGCTTGCTATATTAGCCAAAAGCAAAACAACTGTGCATCATTCTTCATCCCTTTCCATTCTTTTAATTCTCACCAGTGGGGAAAAGCAAACCCTAAGTTGACGCTCATGTTTGAACAAGCTCTGTCTGCTGCTTTTTTGCTTTTGCTTTTTTCCTCTGCCAATGCCTGGAAAAGTGAGCTGCACTGAGTGCACAGTGTTTTGTAGAAATGTGGTACCTCCACCTACACAAGTTATGCTCAAGACCACCTGGGTGCTCAGGAACTTACTACCTCCAAGCAGAGAAAAGCCTTTTGAACAGCCCCTCAACTCATAATTCCTAGCTGGAAAGTAGGGAACAAAGCCTAGAGAGAGAAAGCCGAACCATGGCTATTGACAGCTGCGAGACAGAAAAAAGAGTGCAGTACAGTCTTTTGGCCACTGGCAGCAGTGCTGAGCTCTTGCTAAACAGCAGATTATATGGCGGTCAATGGGGCTAAATGCTATGAAATGATCACTACATTTGATTCCAAATATTTACAAGAAACTGGATTATTATTGTCATTAATGGGCTGATGTGAAGTTGTAAAATTATGGCAATTTCAGAAGATTTCCTCCAGCACTGAGGCTATGTGATGCTGCATTTTTGCATATTTTTTTTTCATAGTTTCAAATTTCATTCATCTAAACACACAGAAATGTGCATCTTCCTAACCACTGTCTTGTATTTTTCACAAATGCACAGTAAAACAAATTACACTAATTTAGAGAGCTGATTTTCTGGCCGCTGACCACTGTTCATTTTACTCTGTCAAGGCCAGTTTTCATGCTCTACGTTGCCCCCCTGGAGGAGGATTCACATATTCTTGTAGGTAGAATATCTCCCTATTTGGACTATCTCTAGTGGGGAGTTTTCTGAGTTTTCTGAAGTTCCTCAATATGAACGTAAACATAAATCAATCATTCATACTAAACGGTAAGAACACAAAGTAAGTATATTTTAAGTTTAGTTTTCAGATGGATTTAAGTTTCTGCTTGTGAAAGGCATAATCAAATGAATTGATTAAAAAATAAAAGTCACATTATGTGCTGTTTCTTGTGCTTATGTGAGAGATGCATAACAGTGCCACAACCGAACTAGGACCTCAACCCAAATGCACGACTCGGGAGACCAAGTACAAATAAACTTGTCTTTTAATGACAAAGTATCAAAGGAAAGTCACTCTTATAGAGGAAAATCACAAACTACACAGAAAACAAGAATCGCTCACAAGGAGGAAAAACTGCAAGAAAAAAATCACTTTCGAGGAAAACCACTATGACTAGGAAAAAGGCAAGGCAAAGTATCAAAATAACACAAGGCAAGACTATGGCAAAAAACAAAGCAAAGTATCAAAGAATACAAAACATGACTTGACAAGAATGTGGCATAGGCTGGCGTCGGTTCTCTGACTTCACAAGACAAGACGAACTGGCACAGGACAAAGGGAAACACAGACTATATATACCCCCACACACACAAGGTAATGGGAAACAGGTGGGAACAATCAGGGCAGGGCAGACAATCAGACCAGCGGGAAACACAAGGCGAAGGGGCAAGTTACCTGAAACGAGACGAGAAGATGTCAAAATAAAACCACGAGACAACATAGACAGGACAAAAAACTAAACATAACTCAACATGATTTCTTGCACATGAAAAAACATCTTTTCCCACCTCAACCAATCAAAGGCTCTGAGCTGTGAATAAAGAAAGTGGACAGTTCTTCAGCTCCTAGTTGTCTTGAATGTACAGAACTATGACACAGACTGACCAAAAAATGACCACCCACAAACATCCAGAACACAACAAACAAAAGCAGAGGATGCACTTGGTGGACATTTTTTTCTACTCGCAATGCAGTAAAGTAGTGGTCCACTGTGGTAAAGAAGGTAAAATCTTGCACAGTGTGCCTTTAACTTAAAACAGCCTAAAAGGTAGCACTTCTGCTTGAGTTTAATATTTCAGTACCTGCCAAACCCATGCCACGAGGACAGCAGTTCTATTTCTACAGTCAGAGATCCATCAGTCTGTACTTCTCAAACTTTCTATGCAGGACTCACATTTGATGTTGCCATTTTGCTCGTTGTCAGCAGAGTACAGTGTAAAAAACTGTCATTTTTATCTGTTGTATGGCAGACACACAAAAGAGTGGCACAGAAAAGAACAGAGAGGTAGACTGTACAATTTGAGAGCCGCTTGGCCTTGCAAGTCATACAGGTACAGCACATGTATAAAATAATGATGACCTAGTTTTATCAACTTGAGGTTTTTCTTTCTTTTTTTTTTCATTTTATGTTAGCAGGCTTTTGTAGCAGCCTGTCTGTGCCTGGAAAATGGTTTGCCAGACAGCTCCACCTCTCAACCTTTATTTAATTTTATCAAAATTTTCTCTCCAAAAAAATGCCAATAACAAGAAGTTTTCCCTGCTGTCTGTCACGTTGCAACTGAAAAGCCCATTTGGGTTGTATCACAGAGCAGAAAAAATGAAGACCTCCAAACAAAGCAGATGAGGCCGTATTATCTGAAATAAAGGAGCTCTTTTGACGAGATTCCGTCCTCAGTGGAGGTCAGATGTCTTGGGTCTGAGGCGTTCTTCCCTGATTGGATTATTCTACTATTCAAGCAGAAGCACTGCTTGGCACACAAATGTAAAGTGAGAAAATTCAATGTGTAAGGCCAGATGAGATGCTAATAGAAAAGAAGAATTGCCCTCGGAAGAAATTCAGAGGGGAGGCGACATAAATAAGATATTTTGAGACTGAGGGCAAGGCTCATGTCTAATGCCATCTCTGCTCTGCTGCTGTAAGAGCAAGATGAGACTCGGAGTGAGATAATCACACAGCATGCTCAGCTTTTATGTAGGCAATCATAATTCCAATAACCCCCTCCCATCCCTACAATGCCAATGTTGGCATGCTTGGAGCTAGCCAGCTGGCCTGTACCAGCCACTGACCAGCCTCTTTGGAAAGCCTGTAGGAGACTCTCTCTCTCTCTCTCTCTCTCTCTCTCTCTCTCTCTTTCTCACAAACACACACACACACACACATACTTACACATATTTACACAGTCACCTGCAACCAGATCCTACCAGAAAAACCCATGGCAGAATCTGCTCCATGGCCCCCTGCACAGTGGCCACCTTTAATTAGCCGATGGAGGCAGAGCCATATTCATCCTAAGAAAAGCTGTTCCTCTCACTAAATTAGCCTGTCAATCACAGCACATTCCCAAGGCTCTCCCATTTCCCTCTGCTGCTGATTAATGGCATGAAGTGAGTTTATCAATGTGCCATATGCGGAACGCAATTCATTACCCTCATCTCCAGTATTCGGCGAAATGTGTCTCGCCTCACTATTTGCAACTGTCCACAAGCGGGAGATATAACATGCACACAGTAATGGTCCTTGTTAGTATGTTAATGTAGATAGCAGTTTAGCGCACACCTACAATTTATAAGCAAAACGCTATGAGACAAGCAAGTATCCCCCCAAGGTTGACAGGCATCATGGGAGAGGCAAACTGAGGAGAGCGGCCGTTAATCAAATTATCCACGACAAAACAAGACAAACTTATTATTCTTCTTTCTCCATTCACAAATGTGATCCTGGGTGCTCACAGCTGGTTACACAGTAACCGTAGGCTGAATACATACAAGGCTGCTTTGAATACATCGGGCCAACTTCATTCCCAAGTCCTCTGATTATTTTAAGGGCTCGGAGACCGGCTCACTGATCATCTCTTATGCAGCGCATACAATGATTGCTGTCTGCGTTTCTCGCGGTGCAAGGCGAGGCATGTTTTTCTCAGTAAGAGAGATTCTCGGCAGATTAGCTGTCAAGTTTGATATTTCATTTTCAAAGAAATTGTAACAAATCAGGCAACATGAGATCCTAAATTGTGGCAGTTCTCTGATTTATTCAATCATGTGTCCAGTCTAATTAAACTAAAATAATACATTAATACAGTGAAGAATTTTTTTGTGTGAAGCACTAAGTAGAAAGTTATTGATACCTTTACTCAAGGGCATAGGAGTTTTAGATTGGAGCAGACAACCATTGGCAGAATACAAATGTACCAGTGGGTAGACACTTTCTTTCTTTGTTCTTCCTTGAATTCTTTCTTCTTTTTCTCATCTAAAAGTTTCTGCAGCCTAGAAACTATAAATCCACATTTGCCAGGTGGGCTCTTGTGGCCCCCACGTACTCAGCAAAGGCAGCCCGTGCATACTGGCCAGATCTTGGTGCTGAAGAACACATATTTAGGTTCTGGTTCATAGCTCTCATGTTACAAGTGCAACTGACACAAAATGACACAAAAAAACGTGATCTATTCTCCAAAATATTTGAATGGATCTGAAAAAAATTGCCATGATGTTCTGCCATTTTGATTTTCTGCCATTTTGTATTTTATGCAAGATAGTTTTTTTTCCAGTAGGTTTTATTTCAAAATTTCCCCTGTTTGCGCCACAGTCGGTTGACACCTTCAGTGACTTGACATGCTGGCGACCTTCTTCAGCAGTCTGGTGCCTCCTTAAACACCACCAGCCTTGAGAACACAGCATTTCCATCACCAGCAACAGAAAGACAATTTCCTGAGCACCTGATTCCACCATTTTGGCCGAGTGTCAAGCTGCTGTCAAGCCAGAAATCACAGGGCATGCGGCCTGTTGTGGCTCGATGTGGACTCATTGTAAATGCATGGGTCAGGCTGAGTACAGATCTGCTACGCAAGTGTAACGGCACAGAGCTGTTGTGGTTTCAGACGCTTCAGTAAAGATCTGTTTGCAGACTCATCATGCATCCCCGGTGTAAACTCTGTCTTTATTGAGGAGAAATCTTTTTCACAATAAAAGCCCCATCAAGACCCAAAGGCCTCTGAGCTGATTCAATGATGCAGTTTTCAGGGTGGTTTTGCAGGGGCCAATTTAGTCCTCTTCAACAACCGCTTCCTATGCTCTTGGCTCCATTCATTCATTATACATTTTTCATCTCATACTAAGTTAGCTCTCAGTCAGCTCTCTCATTGTTTGGTTTCCAATTATGCCATGTTCACTTGATTTTCTGACATGACAGTTTTACTAAATCTGGGCAACTGTGTATTTTGCATGGATAGCTGATGAGCAGTAATGACACCAAAGTGCTCCTATACTATCATCCAGTGTTGTTGTATGTAGTGCCATTTTATCTGGTAAACCAAGGCTTCAGCAGCTCCTGGAGATAGGCCCTAAATAGCTTGTGCTGCTTTTATCCTTGTGTCTCTGGCTTTATCTTGGCTGCTGTTTGATGTTGTCTGTGGGAGAGCTCCCTAGTGAGGCCTTAGTGAGACAGAGTGAACCGAGAGGTGCTCCATGGTGGTGGTAAAGAGGCAGCAGAGGCAAGTCTAGGATATAAAAAACAGTGTTTTGGTCAAGTGGCTGCTCTAGTGCTGGAAGGATTTGGACCATTTGTAGCATACACACCCCGCCATAAGCTGGGACCTACTGCATGACTGCATACAGGCTCATTTACACACGCAGGTGGAATAAGAAACTACATGAAATTAAAGCTGCAAACAGTCTCAGTAAATTCAAGAAGGAAGTTACAGAAAATATGGCTCATGAACTAAATAATGAGTGAATTTATGATTTTGAACATGCTGTATTTTAACGTATTTTTACTGCCGAGTTTGCTGCTATGTTTATTGTTGTTTTGAATATATTCTGTAATAAGCTTTACTTTTCCTATATTTGAAAGCTGACACAGCTGATTGGCGGTATCTTAAATAGCAGTTTAACTTTAGGGTTTAATTTTATCTAGTAATAATTACTTGTATCAGCTATCTGTCGCTCCTTTTGCCTGCCTGCCAGCTCAATCCACAGGGCTGCATTGGAAATAAGTGATTTGACTTTTTTGCATTATCCTGATAGAATAACTGCTGTATACAGAAAGGTGTACTGTATTTTAATCTCATTCACTCACTCACTCACTCACTCACAAATACACCTACACATACACATGTGTAAATATATGTCTGAGTTAAAAAAAAAAAAAAAAAAACATTAAATCCCCAGATACTATTGTTGTACACTCTTGGATAGTTAATTAGGCTTGCACTGATTGGACTGATTGAACCACTTACAGCAGAATAAACTCTACAGTGAAGCCTGTAGGCAACGACAGTCCAGATACTTTTAGAGCTAGGGCGACCTTGTCACATCTGCCCGCTTATGGAATCCCCCACCACCAGAAAGAGACGCCATCCCACACATGATCAGGCCCATATCACTGAATCCCAGTTATTTCCTTCAATGAGGAATGCAACTGGGTGAACCATGTGGGAAATTACATCAAATTACAGATCTGTCTACAGACTAATAGCAGTGTATGTTCGGGTATTGGTCCTATTACCATCATGGAATGGCAGATCATGATCTCTTGTGAATTCCTCAGCGACAGCTATTACTTCTTATTCAATTTGCATGTCAAATGACTCAGGAGTGGCCCCCTCTCATTCACCAGTCTATTACTGTAACAGCTATTGAGTGCATTGATGCATAGATCTACACTCCCCCTGCCTGTTTTTACTCTGTGTGTTCCTGTGTTTCACTGATGTCTAATGAAGATTTCTCACTGTACGGTAATTACAATCCTTCTGTATTGTCAGGAAGTCTTTGTTCAAGTCATGAACAAAAAAAAAAAAAAAAGGATTATTTCATGATGTTAAAATGATGAACAAATTGAAAAGACTGGCATTATCAAAAGAAAGGCTATCTAGGGATGAGAAAATTGAACACAGACATTAGATGTTATTTCCACATTCAGTGGCAGACTTGTAATGCTTGTGTGTGTGTGTGTGTGTGTGTGTGTGTGTGTGTGTGTGTGTGTGTGTGTGTGTGTGTTTTACATGCTTTATGTGTGCATGTGTGTCTATGTGAAAGTGTTTATACAGTATGTGTATTTGGGTTCATGTACACAAGTGCACGCATGCGTGCGTGCAAGCATGTATGTGCATCTATGTGTGTGTGGTCACGATTGTGAGCTGTGTGCGGTGTGTTTTCTGTTAACTTGGCAAATGATTCACTACAGGCTCTCAGATGATGAAATGAGACCTCTCTGAGAAGATAAATTCATTTTCAAACTGGATTTAGAGCTGGGCGGAATACACATGCAGCACATTATCTCGTGATGAAGATGCAAGTTTTACTTTCCCTGAATACTGAAAGCCTTTTTCTGAACAGAGGTTTTGGACCCTGGCTAGTGATTAAGTTGTAAATCGAGAGGAGGAGGCAGCATGGGTGCAAACTGCCTGGAGGATAATAGCCTGTTGTTTTGGGGGTCAGGCAAAACTCATTACACTAACACCACTTCTATATTACTACTCACTCTTATTCAGTTCTACTCAAGAGTAAAACATTATGTGTCAGTGTTTCTTTTCCTTTTTTTTTCATTCCTTCAGTTGCAAAATGTTGGGCAGGGTGCCATCTGGAGAGAAATTATGCGGAGAAAAGTGTCAAGTTTAATTCATAGCAGTGTGTTGGGGCTATGAGAGGAGTGGTGGGAATGGGAAGTTGATTCATCAAACTCTAAACGATGTGCCATTTGCTTCACTTAAAAACCTCAGAATGGTTTTGTCATGCCCTTTGTTCCTGGTGCCCCGGGGGACACTTAAGGTTGACACCCTGTGAAAAGCCTGTCATTTTCGCTGTCAGAATGCACTTCAGAAACCTTATCTCGAGCTACCAAATGTATAGATCACAGATTCGACCGTTATCTTAGACCATTATTTCAATGCTGTAATAGCAAATGATCTGTCAGGGAGTCCATTTGTCTTATTGCTGCTATTATCACAGGCCTTCAAGTCATTATCCAGCTTCGGTATTAGAAAGTTCTGTGTCCCTGCGTTGAGGTACTATCTTATAGAGATGGCTTCAGTGCCATAGGCTTGCACCAACTAAAAGATACACATACTCATATATGAATGGTGCCTGCAGAGCTGACAAGCGGCCAAAGGTTTTATAGCCACTGCATGGGACCCCATTAAAATAACACTCTGAATCCGGCTGTAACTCACACTCCTGGAACATCTCCACATTGACCCATTGCTGCTTTGATTGGGCATTTCTGTCAAAAGGCCCGTTGTCACTGTGGGGGAGGTTTATGAGGCACAGCCAGAGGCCATGTTTAACTTATGTCAGACTCTTCAATAAAAAGAATAAAAATAAACACAAGCAGTGCCATTAATTTCACCCCACGGCTGCGAAAGGTTGTTTTGTTTGTGTACTCTGGCCGTTTCTTCATGCTCTGCTGTCAAATGTCTGCCATATATTTCAGCATCGCATGGTTGATGCATCTCATTTTATTGACTCTAACATCCTCATGGTCTGCTGGACCAGCGCACCGCTGGCCACTCGCTAGACTTCTTCTACAGCTGCAGCCATTCTGTCTGACATGGTGCTAAAAACACAGTCTAGTGCAGGATACTGAGTGCATTTAGAGCTGCTGCAGTCTTCTTTCATAGAACGTCTGACTTTTGACTGGACATATTTAAGGGCCTGTTGTCCTTCTAGCATAGCATGACCTGCATGTGAACCACTGCCACTATGTCACTTTCTAACATCACCAAAACAAATTCATTCATTCATTCATTCATTCATTCATTCATTCATCCATTCATTCATTCATTCAGTCAGTCAGTCAGGCAGTCATTAACATTAATTATCCAGTATTTGGCAATTAAAAGCAAGTTCCCCCTCTGATTGAGGGTGGGCCAGTGCTAAAGTTTAAGTCGTGTTTTGGTCTGCAAACAGCATAGACTCTTTAGCTTTTGCAGTCATATAATTGACTCCAGTTTTCTGACTGAGTTACAGGTATCAAGTTAAAATTGAACATCACAGTTAACTCTGTATAGCTTCTGCAAGCAGTTTTCTATAGGCATTGGTTATTTCCCCTCACTCTTTATGTGCAACTTGCCATTTGGCTAGAAATGCCTTCTTAGATTTTGGTGGGAATCAAGCCAGAGAGATCCCATATTGGAACACACAAGACAGATTATTGAGACTACTGACTGTAACGGTGACAATTGTTTCTCTTTCTTTCTTTTTTGTAGCTGGGCTTCTTGTTCTTGCTTTATTTTGCCCGCTGTAGAATGTGCCATCAAAGCTTCTTTTCACAGCATCGTGTTAATGAGTAAATCTTCTATGTAGCGTTTCCTCAGAGAAAACTGCATGTTATTCTCCAAGGATAATGTTAAAATTAACTCCTATAGCAAATCTACTGTATATTATTCCACGTTGGCTGTATGATACATAATTTAGTGTGAGAAAATGTTCAGCATGGAATAAATACTGGCATGCCGGATGGGGCTGTCTTCAAGAGGGTGAACTGCAGACACAAACAGAATTTCTATCAGGGTTCCAGATAAAGTGGTGGCTTAATTAAGACACATCTAAATGCACTAACGCGCTGGAGGAACTGCGAGCCTAACCGTTCACTTCAACGCCATAGTGGTGAAAGCATCTTATTTCCTCTTATCAACAGCGATAACAGTGCCATGGTAGACAACAACAACAAGAACCTCAAGGTTTCTCTCAGCATCACCACTGCTATTGCAGGGGATGTGGGCTTTCTTTATATGGGGTACTGGCCTTGAAAGAGCAAGGGCCAGGTCATCTTTATCAGCACATTGCTTCAAACCAATTACCCAACATAAGATTCCACATAATTTGCCTTTTTCCATCCCTAACTGTATTTATCCAGGTGTGGCATACAATGCATGGGATGCTCTTTTTGAGCTTCACATTGATAAGATACACCAATCCCACTAGGTAGCTGGGGACTGGGAACTGCCCAGTACAACCATAGACAGCAGTCAGTATTCATTCCCAAAAGGATGGTACTTTCAAAGGTCTTTTTTCATATTTATATATTCTGTGATGGAGATTTTATTTGCAGGGCTGGACGAGAGTATTGACTACATGCTTAAAATATTCAAAAGTGATATAATCTACTCCTTTTTAAATGTAGGGTCTTAATTATTTTTGAATCTCTTTGTCTATTTAAGCGTAATAGTTAATTGAATCATTCTATTTTCATCTACAGCCATAATTAAATGCAATTTTAAGGATTATCAAATGTTTGTATATGCAGTATATATCATTTGGTGGATACTTTAAACTGAAGCACCATACAGCACCTTTAACATAGGTAGGCTCAGGGGGCGCTGGAACCCCCAACTCTGCAACACATCCTCCAAACCAGACGACCTCATAGGTTGATTTTTCCTATCCTCTAATACAACTCGCAGATTACGACACACAGGAACGTTTCTTAAAGCCATAGGAGAGAAACATCTCTCAAAATGCCGTTTGGTTACGTTTAGGCTCCAAAACTACTGGGTTAAGCTTAGGAAAAGGTTTGGGTTAAGGTTAGAGTAAGGTTACTGAAAGGAACCCGCAAATGAAACCTAAACACCCAGAACCCGGTCTCACTTCACTCAAGACTCGAACACATCTTGTCAACACATCCCCAACCTGAACCTCATTCCTGGTTGGACTGTGTTGTGTTTTCTACTATGTCATGTTCTGGTAGGGGCGCTAATTTAGGAAACGCTGCTTTCAGTGGATTCCCAGGGTAGGAACAAACAACCTGTGGAGTCGTTCTTTGTGGGAGGACACTCTGAACTCTGGCACAGTGCCTCGCTCTTTCCATTGAGCCACATAGTGTTTCCATAATCTCTTAAAAGCAAAATACATTCCTTCCTTTAATCCACTTTGAGTAATCCAGTGAGTAATCAGCTTTTTTTTCCTGAAAGTATCTGTATCTATCATCAGATGACTTTCCTACAGTATGTAGCACAGTGGCACAAATAAGACATTAGAACCCTGGCATTTGTATTAAAGTCCATTAGGCAGATTTATTGTTCTCTGTGAGAATGCTTATTTGAACCAAACATCCATTTCACATTTCCAATGAGTCATGCTCGATTAAATTCAATGTGTTTAAGATGGGAGAGAATATTATTAAGCTGAGCGGGTATGTGAATTAATTAAAGTGCTACTTTTTAATTCAATATGAATGTCAAGCTCTCCGTGTGGCAGGATATTGAAATCAATCAAGCTTTAATATCATGGGATCCTCGGCCCGTGGCAGGGATGAACACATCAGTATCACATGTTGGCTGCTTATGCATCAGAATGGGAGGAGGAGGCTCGGATCTGTCTGTCCTCTGATCTAAAGCTGTGTTCACATGCGTTTGACACCAAAGTATAAGTGCAGCATTGCAAAATAGCACCCTTTCTTAGGCATAGTGAAGCACCACTGGAAAACTGGATTTACTGTGGCCACTTAACAGACAGTTTTGATTATTGATAAGACTATGGAGTACTTCCTTGATGAAATACTGTGACATTTTATTGGTATCAAAGTGATATATAATCTATGGCCTTTGTTCCTTTGTTGCAGCTATATGGGGTTTGTAGTAGAGAAACGGGGTTGAGTGGGGAGAAAACTAATTCACAAGGTACACACTTGATCCTTGCTTGTGAATTCCTATCCAAACCAGGCATTTGTAGATCTCCGGTGAACTAAATCTGTCTTCAGTTGGAAGCTCTTTTTATTGCCACACAGCCAGGTTGGTGGAATTCATTTTAGTGCCGATGAGCTTTGAAATTTACAGTCCATAAAAAGCCTCAGTGCAACAGCAACATCATTGGTAATTCAAATGTAACTGTGCCATACATATACAAACAATTTCACACAATCACAAACATACTGTATGTAAGCATTCGATTCAAGCATCTATTTTGCTTTTTTTGTATTCGCATTTATTCATGTGGCTGCCTGCGCTGACGGCAGACTGTAAAATTATAAGAACACATTTCTTTGTAAGGCTAACGGGCATAAACA
>OMKZ01000975.1:1867-27671 GCA_900302535.1 Neoniphon sammara
TTTGCACATACACACACACACACACACACACACACACACACACACACACACACAAGTAGACATGCTCACACTGCAATATCAAACTCATTCTATCAACTATCAAGTCATTTCGTCTTAAATTCAGTGTTAAAATCTTGTTTTTCTTAAAGGGGAAACTAGAAGGGGCACTCAGCGAGTGTAACACAGAGCACTGCTTATGTGACAGTGAAATGCTGTAAGACCAATAATGCATTCAAACTTTCTTCATCAGTTCAACCTTTCAAGGTCACTGAAGGTCAAAAGTAATGTGACCAGTAGAAAAGTCACATATGACTTTGTATTAGTGTTTAATAGTAACCATATGCATATCTTTTACCAATTCACTGATATGGCCTTTATAAATATTCCCTATATACTGGCATTGGGCCAAAACTTTGACCTTACCCGTGACCTTGACCTTTCATCGATTCTTCTCAGTTCTTCCTTTCATGACCCTTAACACTTCCATCAATTTTGGTAAATGGGATTAAAACTGTTTGACTTATGCTGTACACACGCACACGCGCACGCGCACACGCACACGCACGCACGCACACACACACACACACACACACACACACACAAACACACACACGCACGCACACATGCAAACACACAGAGAGGAACAAAAGCAATACCCGTGCTTGCACTACTGCACACGTGGGTGTAAAAATCTGCAGGTAGTATAACATATTGCTACTTGTTTCCATTTTCACTTATTTCCATTTTTTTCTGGGAAAAAGTATCTATATGTTGAAACAAGGCAGAATAAGGCAGAACAGCCTGCTAGAATGAAGAAAATGACACTTGAGTGAAGAAAATTCTGGAAACTAGTTTATTAGCTGTGGAAACTGGTGGGATTATGTCATCCCACTGGCAGATTTTTTTCACTTATTTTAAGAAAAACACAATCTTAACACTGAATATGAGGCTGACTGACTTGTTGAGAGGGATATTTTTGCAGTGCAGGAGTGCCTCTATGAGGTGCCACCTACAGAAGTTAGCGACTGCACAGAGAGCCTAATAATTAGTCTTTCAACAGGCTGGACATTGTTAATCTTAATCTGTCTCTTATCTCCTGTTCCAGGCAAAGGGAATTAGTAGCCTTCACCCTGCCACTTGGCTTCACTTCACGCCTTGGCCATTGCTCCTCATTATGGCATTACAGGGCCATGTGGCCCAACGCGATACCGCAGCATACCACTGCTAGCTCGTTAAGGCAGCATTACCCTCCTCTCATTTTGCCTGATGAATGATATGTGGCCTCTGTGGCATCAGTGACTTAACGACATTGATTCTGCAACTGGAAAGGTTCTTTAATCATGTTCAATATGTGTGTGGATTACTCGTGGATTATAGAGTGCTCATTGTGCTCTTCAAATGCACAAAAGATTACATCTATTATTATATTTTGCATTCATATACATTGGATGCAAAAAATCCATATAACCATATGGATCCATATGACTGTCCATAAACAGATGGACAGCTTTGCAAAGAGGAAGTCACACATGCACACAAACACAGAGACACAAAGGAAATTTTCAAACATTGAAAGTCATAGATTTGATCTCATTCTTAATCACACCTGAATGCCCTTAAGCAAGGTGTGCCTTTGAAATTCCCCAGGATTGTTTGCACACAAATACCATCAAGGCTTACCTTGGCACAATTTTCAAAGAAGGCTCACCTCTAACTTATCCATTGCATTTGGCATCCACGTTATCCATCCACAAGCCTAATTAATAAAACGCATCCTCCCGAGGCCATGCACAGTCTGATATATTCATTTTCTATACTAACAGACAGGATCCATGCTTGCCATGAGTCACATGTTGATGCAATAGCAATTTCATGAAATCTCTCTCGACATCAAATAGTTGCATAGCAGCTCATAGTCATTCAATTCACAGTGCAGTAATCCCAGAACAGTCTATGCCAAAAACAAGAGATAAATAAGTAATGAAGGAGTGAGTGGAGGGAAAAACAACAGCAAGAGTGGAAGACAATATGAGAACACGAGTGAAAAAAGATGAAAGCGCTGGTGCAGCTTATCTATGAAAGGTTTTATCCCCCTCTCTCTTTTCAATTAAAGATATAGCCCTGGTCTTGTCTCAGGAGGACGACACTTCAGCACTGCCCTGCACCATCTGATTGCTATTTCACTAATGTTATTTTCATGCAAATGTGTTTTTTCCTCCTCTTCTTTTTCATGTCCTAATGAAACGCCTGCTCTGCTGGCAGCGTTGCCCTCTCTGGCTACATGAAGGAAAATCACCAGATACTGTTCTCGACAACCAGCGTTGCCTTGCTGTCCATGATACTGTAGAGGAGAAAATGAGCTGGAAGAATTCAGGGTAGAGTGGTTTTGATAATACAAGTGTAACCAGGCGAAAATGGCTGGCAAACATATAAAAATGTTAAGCATATTTTTTAGTAGTTCATTTGGCAAAATGACATTTAGTAGCTGTGTATACGTTGTCATGGAGATGGGATTACACCTCCTTTTTTTAGGACTTTTTTTTAGGATTTTAGGACAAGTTAGATGGTAGGAACTATAACTGCTAATCATTGCTCCTGAAATGACTTTCGTTTATTTTTCTTTTTTTCTAAATTGAAGACATGTATTTCATTATCATGTCATACACATGATACATTGTATAAATGAGGCAGCTTCAGAGTTGCTGTAAGTTTTTTTTTTTTTTTCATTTTTACAGAGCTAGGCTAATGACTCCTGTAGACTTCAGGTCTTCATGCTAAGATAACACAAAATAGTTGTCATAGGAACTGAAGCAGTGGGTGTACAGAGGTGAAAATGGTTTCAAACATCTTGTCTCAGTCTGGGTACGTTGGAAAAAAGGTATTTTGCCCAAAATGTTGGAGTATTCCTTTAAAGGTTAAGCCTTATAGTGTTAGTATTAAAGGGTAAGTGTTCAGGGAAAGGATACATTTAAGAGAATAATTTGTTTTTGTCCTTTTTGCTAAAACTGTTAGAGTAAATTGAGCACTTTATTGAGCACCTTATGTTGATGGTGCCTAGGCTGGGTTAAAGAGCCACATCTGATTATAAACTTGTTGTTAAAGCAAAAGACAAAGAGGCTGAGACAAAAATTGTGTTCTCTTTTATTTATGTTGGACACTTGTTTTGTCACTGAGTTTTCCTTACATTCCCAGAATTCCAATAAATTAATGCTGTGTTCTATCAGAGCGCAGTCAGGAGAAAAAGACTTCAAAATGATTGCGTGTCCTGTTCCTTTACTTATAACCTGGCTAGACAAGGAAAAGTGGTGATACTGTTTCTCCATCTAATGCCTTTTAAATATTAAAAACATAAACAGCACAATAGAGGAGTAATAGAAAAAGTCTCAACTTCTTGCCATCATAAAATGACATGGCTCCTCAAGCATTGATTCAGCAGATATACAAAGAAAACTGGTGTGCATAAGAAAGAGTAAAGAAAAGATACTCTGAAGATTTTACTGAATTTAGAAATCTAACTGAAAGAAAGATGAGAGACACCCTTCTTCCTTCATTATGCCTTCATTATGAAAACATAGCAATTTTTTATATAATGGAGAAAAGAGAACAATTTGTTGTGTGCAACATCAATCTTATCTGCACCAGAATTTGATTGGGTTTTAAATTGATGCATTACCGCTAAAGACACGCTTTTACTTTTAATACAAAGCTACAGGCCAAATCCAATATTGAAGGTTGTAAATATGAGCTTACCTGCAGTAAATTAGAATAATTTTATGATTAAGACGCAGCAAGTTCATAGTAGAAGAAGAACAAACTTTGATGCAAAATAGGTTCAGGTTAGGTTATTTTGCAACTTGCTACATCCAGCTATCAAACTTGACTTTACTCACAAAAGTCTGGCTGTTCCCAGCGTTGGTATTAAAAGGCATGAGGAAATGATGAAAAACAACAAGGAACCACTTAACATCTCATACGCTGGCCAAAGAGTCCATTTGCTCTGGCACAATCAAAACAAAAGGCAAGAGGGAGGCTGGAACTGAAAGGGCTATTTTCAACCTTCACAGTGGAAGGTGTGTATTCATTACATGCAGAAAATACTGTTGCCTGACAAAAGCACTGTATGATCGGCAGGGCCAGTTTTTCATTCTTCGTCATTCGTCATTCTTGCGCACTGGGCCAAATTACGCAATGTGACGCATTATCCTTTCACAAAGACAGAAGAAAGAAACCATACTCACTTCTTACCTATATCCAGCCTGGAAAAGACTGGATGAAGAAGAAATACACACACGTCTGTCACCCAAAGGAAGAAACACTTCTCCATAGATGTTTGAGATATCATGCCGCTCTTCCTGTTTGTGAGGTGTGACTGTGAACTGTGATTCAAAACTAATGAGGGGAGCAAGTTTGAACTGCTGACTTATGAACTCAAATGAGTGAATTTACAGGAGAAGCCAGACTGATGGTACGAACAGGAGGAACATGAGCTGTGAAAGATCACATAATTGTGCCTGTGAGATAGCTGTATATACAAAATTGATATTGATTTAAGAACTTGTAACTAATTATTCTGCTGTCATCCTCGTCATCTGCGAACTGGATTTTTCACAAACATCAATAGAGAACTCTTCATTTTGATTGATATTAACACAATGCATGTACATTGTACCCTGCCTTGTTGTCTTCTGTAGGACAGAAGGGGCTGCAAAGATAGGGCGAGGCACTGTAAGCACCCTAAAGGTTAGTTTTCTGTCCTTGTTCTAAAACAAAGGCAGAGAATTAGAATGGCTTTGTAATTAAAATGTCATTAACTTATGGTCTCTTATCAGACCACACAGACAGTCCTTAATGTAGGCCTGTGAGGAAGATAGAGCTGGTGTGTGCTCAGACACCGCCACATGCTGCTAGGCCTCTCAAATCAGCTATCTCAATAATGGGATATATGTGTTTGCTACAGACTGCATGGTGTTTTGACAATTACCCAATTACATTTCAACTGTGTAATACTGGGATCCGTTGGTAGAAATGGCCGCCTCCTACAAATATCTCATTAAAAAAAGTAAATTAGGTTTCATGATCACTTACGTTGACGATTCACCACCCTTTCACATCACACTGCAGATGCATGCGCACACGTTTGAATGCATGCATGCCACCGCGCTTGCCTGAACACGCACACACATATACATCCCATATCAGATGCATTGAGCCAGCCACAGTAATGCTCTTCAGTTACAGACATTTTCATTAGCATAAATGGATCTGCAGCTTGATGCGCGCAAACTCTTATTTCCTGTGAGTAATTTTATCTGTGGTCACTGATACCGGAGATCCATTCTTCTCTAATTCCCATTCCGTAACATAGGGGAACAGCCCTTGTAAAGCGTTTCAATACAAGCCAAAGAATTTCAGAGACGAAATAAAACACAAAAATCCATGTGAAATTAGACAAGATGCAATACATATGGATAAATAAAGTGAGGAATAAGCAATTATTCCAATTCAGAAGAATATGATTACGTTTGATCTATCTTGTTTGATCAATTCTGCATAAGTCTGACAAATTTCCTCTGTGGATTATCCCCCATTACCTGTTTGCATCTGTTTGACCCCTGTAAGAGTTTAACTGGCTATGCATGAACTATAGAGACTATTGCAGAGCCAAGCTGGCCGAGTTTGTAGTGTTACACGTGGGTCACATAGATCAAACAGGCTCAGAATCGACTGGATGCTGGATGCCGCCAAGACAATTCATCTGCGCTAGTGGCTGAACAACTGGCAGCATCATTCCTGGTGATGTGCGGGCCCCAAGCCAGCCAAGAGAGGTCGTGGTAGGTGGCCTGACCTCAGCAGATGAAAACACAAGTGGGACAGCTGCCGGGGACAGCTGCCGCCATTTGGAGCGCAATAGTGGGTTTTAACCGTCCGTGTTATTGGGTTGGGTTGCCGGAGCAGCCCTCAGATGGGAGTCATGGCACACGCAGCTACCGTACAGCGTTTTTCAAGCTCACACAATGTAGAGTAGTTCCACTCCTCCCCAACAGGCTGTTTATTGAAATGCCATCTCCTCTGAGTTTTCATGCGGAGGAGGGAGAAAGTGTTCTGCCATTCCTTTGTTTCTCTTTTCCTTTGCTTAATCGCCTTTTCTTTCTTTGACACATACATACGCTCTCTCTGTTGATCACACACTTACATGCCCACAGATACACATGCAAACAGATGCCAGCACGCGCTTACATTGCACACAAGGGCGTGCTATTATAGCCAGCAGGCTAGTTACTGATGGGCTCGTCTGGCGTGTTTATGACACAGTGGGATAAAAGGACAAGTTTAATGAGGCTCCCTTTACATTCAATAACTTATTGCATGAATAAATAATGTGCAAGTCACTTTTATGTCACAACAAATTGTTGAAATGAAGAATCAGAGGAAACAGTGAAAAAAGTATATTTTTAAATTAGAAGCAGAGGCAGACAGACTGAAATTGTTATAAAAGTGGGCATTTGAGATGTGGAACATAAATGTGCAAGAGAGCGTAATCAGCATCACTTCTCCTCGGTAGTTTGACTGCTACCTTCCTTTGATTGTGCCATTGTACTGGTAGGAATACAATGGTTTTTTTTTTTTCCTAAACTCACCTTTAAACAGTGGTGCAGTTCATTTCCTAAGATCAGCACAGAAGCCCTGCAAATGTTGATCTCATCATTGATTTAACTGTCATATCCTATCTGCATCAGCAGCAGCAGCAGTGGTGAATCTCGTGTTGAAGGTGCTCATTAGTGTTTCAGTATCCTCTGATTGCTGATTGGCCAGATTTATACTTCAGGCATCAAAACTATTTCCTCTTCCCAGTCACATCCTCTTCCGTACTCCCTACTTCATCCCCCCGTGTCTCTCAAGCTTTACCAACTTCTTTTTCCCAGTGTTTGGCTCCAGTCAGCCCAGATTGTTCTTTATTCAGTCCAGCTTTCACTGTCTCTGTCTCTTAATTTTGCCTCCGTCTCTGAAGCTTAAAGAGCACAGAAAGTGATAAAATTTGTCATTCAGCTCTCGGCAACCCAAAAAGCCAAAAAACTCTTCTTAAAACTCATCCATAGTTGCTGTTCTAAGCATAGCATGAGAAGTTTACTGACAGATTCAGCAAAATTTGAAATGAAACAGAAACGAATAGAAAAGAATGCCTTTGAAGCTCTTTGAATCATATCTCCCCTTAGACTCACAAAATAACATTTTACTGCAGATTTTTGAGATGTCACCGCAAGGCTTGTCGTATTTCTCCAGCACAGAAAATGTTCCAAACAAAAGCGTGCTAAATCATCTTTATCACCCATGTAATACGGCTATTACAATTTCCCTGCTGTTTAGTGCTATTACCTGACAATTATCTTTATATTTCCTGTCCTTTTTGTGTCTCTGAATGCAATTTCATCACTGCATATTTCATGTCAGGCAATATGTGTAGAGCACTTGATGGGATCAGTAGTTGGTTTCATTTCATCGTCTCTTCGTGTCTCTCTCTCCTTCCTGCTGTGGACGTCAAGTCACAATTTTTACTCTTGATAAAGCTACTGAGTTCCTTCCTGTGTTTTTGCCGTTAAATTTTAATGGCATGGAGCATTCATTGGCAGAGATGAGAGGGTGGGTGGGTTTGAAAGGCTCTCTGAAGTGTAACGCCGCACCCTCATGGCTCATTGGGCTTTTATGCCACTTTGGTATGATCTCTGCCATCTCAAAATGTAAATAAAAAGCTTATGCAAATTGGATTTTTTTTTCCTGCAAATATTTAAATGTTTGTTTACTTATATGACTCCCTGGGAGGATATGTGTTTTTTTAGATAAATCTTTTGGGAAAACATATGAATATACAATCAATATGTTTGCACATTATTCTATTTAACAAGTTTTAATGATCCTCTAAGCATTGTAAAATGTAAAATGTAAAATAAAAGAAGGATAAAATATATGGAAAGCTTGCATAATGTTCCAAGTGAGACCTATTTTCCATGAAAGAAGCCACAACGAGTTTCCTGTTGCATATGACATCTTTGTGCTCAGACATACAGATGCTTTGTACTTCTGCTACATGTATTTGAGAAACATTTTCAATTCTTTTGTATTTTATTGTCTATTGTATTTCTGATGTGGAAAAACAGCAGGATACCTTCCAGCAGAGAACAAAAACTTACAAAAGGATAAAATTGCCTCTCCAGTATCGATTTACCCATGCAGCAGAAATTTGAGCAGTTTATTTATTACCAGGCTAGACATAATTCAGCAAAAACATCTGAATATGTATGTAATATAATCTTGGCTTTAAATAATAAGACCCAGGCTAGGATCAGCACAATAGATGAAGTAGAAAACAAATCATGTGATTTGTAGGGCAAATGTCAGAGAACACTCTTCTCAAAGACAATGAACCCAAATTCATGGACTCTCCCAGTCCATTAATTTGCCTTTAGTCACAAGGTATGAAATGAAAGGTCACACTTGTCATTTTGAGTGATTTTGGAGATCTGATTCAAAAGATTGGATTTTATGAAGTCATATAACTGTACAGCAACGTCTGCTAAATAGAAAGAGTTTCTCTTTCTTCAACTCTTTACTTTTCTTTGTTTCTACTTTGCTTTTATGTGTCTGGACTGTCACTTCATGCAGTCTGGTATATTTGGATGACATGACGTGAATTGGCGTGGAAGAGTAGCCAAAACAAGTTGTGAGGCTTCAGAAGAATCTGAACATGCAACATTTTGAACCCTGATGCTACATGGTATGGATGTCTGTGGACAGACTTATCAGTTCACTTATTTGGCTCTTAGATTTAAAGTTGAGATTTGAACTTAAACATTGTCTGTGCTGCAAAAACAAACAAGAAAATATCCAAATACTAACAAAGTCATCTTGTGCTACATGCATTTTGCAATTTATAATAATGGATTAATCTGTAAACTTGTATTTTGAAACATTTTGAATTTCAGGGTATTTATGTCATCTCTGGTCACACCAATTTGTTGAAAATCATGATTAAGAAAAAAGAAGTGGAAAATATTTGCAAACCCCAAAGTTTTGCATTAAATTAAACTAAAATCAAAATAAATTAAACTAAATTCAATGCAGTTATGTAGCTCTGTTATCACTGAATACCAGAGAGAGAGGTAAGATGGTGTGGGGCAATAACTGATCAAGAAGAACATCCTGCATCCAGCCTGCTGTTACACTTGGGAGCACACAAACAAACACACACACACACACACACACACACACACACACACACACACACACACACACACGCGCGTGAGCTCGCACTTATGCATGCAAGGTGTGCACACACACATTCACAAACAATCCTTCATCTCTGCTGGACAGCTGCTGGTGGTATGGTGTGAGGATCACTAGGCACTGCAAAATGTTTTCTGAGGGAATCATCCCATTAAAACACTTTAATTAGCCTACATCTGGCTGAATACACTGCTCTATTGGCAAAGTGGAGCAGTACATAAGATAATGATATGATGATGAGATTAGTGCTTGCTCAAGGATACTCAGCACTCTGTAGATGCTGCTTGTTGAACAATATCAAGGCACATACTATTTATTGGTTAGAAGTGATAAATAAAATGCTGAAAAAAATGCACACACAACAAGGTGCTACCTACTATAGCATAACATTTTGAAAGGGGAAATAGTGAAAACTACATAGTACTAGTTCCATCTTTAGCACTTGTTTTGTCTCTGAAGCTAGCTGCCTTACACAGAAACAACAGACCCTACAATAAAATGTAATTGTAAAGGACTGATAATATTTTTTTTAATTATAAAGAATACATTTGACAGAATTTGAGTAAATTAATCATCTGTCTAAGTACAGATGTCTAACACCATAGTAAAACCTTGAAGACTTGGAGATATTTAGAATCCTGTTGGCCTTTTTTTTCTTCTCTCTCTCTTTTTTTTGTGTTTTCTTAATAAAGCTTTTTCATGGTCACCATCACTCAGATTCAACCCGTGTAACCCATGTTAAAGCAAATAGCCTACTGGATGATTGAAATGTACAAAATGTTCTGCCAGAGGATACAGAATATTTCCACATCTAATGGCACTCCTGCACTTTCCTTTGGAAATCGGAAAATAGCAGTTCCTTTAATTACTCAGCAGATGTTTGAGAAAAGAAGGAGCATTGAGCTTCTCTTCATTTTCTTCATTCTCCTTCTTTCAGACATAGGAGGAGAAGAAATCAGGGCTCATGAGATGAGAAAGTAGTGTTTCATGTGGAACAGAACTGTACATTCAAAGTGTTGATCATCGCCTAATTTTTGTTTTTTTTTTTTACTTTAGGAAGTGATAACCAAAGTTATCTTTATAATGAAAGCCAAAGACAGCAGGCTGCTGCTGTGCAGTAAGCTACTGTAGTCTTACAATGGTATCTTTAAACCTTAGACCACAGCTTATATGAATTCAATTCTTTATGAAGCAAAATTTATCACATTTTATACGGGTCATATTTATGTCGTATGAAAGGAATTATAAAGCAAATTGATGCTATTGTGACTTTTAACCTAGAACTGAGGACGTATGTGTGTGGGAATGAGAGGCATAGATAATAACAATATAACAATATATGACAATAAACAGCTTGTTGGGAAAATGGGGTAGACAGGGAAATTATTGTACTGCACTTTAATTTGGCCTGCATTAGCCAAAATGACTGGAGCAGACAATAGAGGATCATCCAGGGAAACATCCAAATGATTTAAGGCCAAATGGAAAGTATTGTTATAGAAAGTTTGCGGTTAAAATGCTTTAGGCTACAAATGCACTACATAACATTGTGGATAGAAATATCCAAACTGCTCTAATGCTGTACCTTGAGGGATTTTGTTTGTATTATTTGATTCTAATTGGGTCCACAGTGGGTGTAGACATGCATGCATATTCGAACCAGAGACAAACAAGCAATTTGAACATGTTGGCTGTGTTTCACAAGCCTACAGGATCAACAAAAGATAAAGGCTTTCATAATCTATTCCACAATCTATTCACATTTATTCAAAAGTCCAAAACTCCATCAAATAGTCACTTGTGACAAAGCAGCGGATCATTGTGTGCGGCCTTGCAGCTACTTTTCTCCTTGGAGCGACAGGAAGATGGTGAGGTGGGAGAAAATAATTAATCTGATTTCTGAGATATCACATCAAATGATTTCAATGCTATGTCCTAAATGCTCCCTCAGATGAAATTCATTTTTATGAAAGCGCAACCAGTGGCCCTGAAAAAAGAGAAGTGTTTTGTTGCAGAGTAGCTTTATCACTCTCAAACAGAGAATGAATACGCCAAAACTATTACATGACCACCTTCATCCTTTTGATTTAAGTTACACATATTCAGTTAAATTTTATGAAACAAATTAATTATGATATCAAACCATTTGAGGTCAAAATGATGTAGTGAAGAGTAAAACTCTGCCCTTCAAGATGCAAAGTAAAATGTGGCAAAATGTCTTGGCGGTAGTTTCAAATTGTCTTATGAATGCATTTTAATTAGAGTCTGGAGGTTTTGAATGAGGCCAAAATGAAGTTTGGCTATAAAAAGTTTAAGTGGGCTGAATAGCATGTGAAATGTTGACATTAAGTGGTGCACCATAGGGACTCCAGGGACAATTTACCTTGACAGTGAAACTTTAACACTGTTCTCACAAAACTTTAAGCTACTGAGTAGCTTGGACCATATTTTTGCTTTGGCTGTGAGCTCATAGCTGAGAGATGCCTCTCACAGACCCTGGACACTCACGTTGCACTTTACATGGAAACTCACTGCAACTCAGCTCATGTATCTTTCATAGACTCTGCTGTCAGGTTTTTGTCACCTCCATCTCTTCCTCTCTTTCTGCAGCCTTGCTAATTGCATTATAATGCAATTAGCATGACCGGGCTGTGCTCGTATCTAGAAAGCACAATAAATGAAAGAGGAGGCTCCAAGATTTCTGATAACCTCACAAATGCCTTGCTAGTTAAAAGAAAAAGGGCTTAAGACCCACTAATTTTAAATGCTGATGTAAGGCTAATGCAATAACAAAGCAGCATATAATATGTTTTCTCTTATCTTTGAAACTGCTTTTAAGGCGAAACCCAAGGGGAAACTGATCAGATCAATTTTTAAATAGTTACTAGATTATTTTACTCAGCTGTTTCTTGGTGTCGTTGTTTTGAGTGGCGCTCATCTCATTTTCTGTATCCCTGCATTAATTTTCTCTTCATATCTACTGCACTAATAATTTAGCTATTTAATAACTCTTCTAAATTAACCCGCTATATTCTATAGCCACATACACTAATAGGACGGACCCTGCAAGTCAATTTCACAGATAATATCAAATGAAATCAAGGTTGAATATTAACAGCTCTTTATGTATTTCTGCCTCAATTCTGATGTCTCTTCATTAAAAGCAGTGGATCAACAGCAAATGCACGTCTTTGTCCCAATTTAAGCTCATGTAAACAAAAGGTAAAGTGACCTGATGTGCTAAAGCTAGCTGGCTCCCAGGTTAACAAATTTCTGCATAGTTCATGGAAGACCGGGTGCTAGCCAAATCTTCCAGGGGTCTGAGTGTGGATGTGGGAGCATGCCACACTTGAATGGTAGAGAGGCTTTCAAACTACAACAAAAACACAGCGTCGGCCTGCCCCTGTGTTTCTGAATGCACGAATCTTTGGAGAGGGTGTGAACTGGTTACTTTGTTTAACTCATGATGCGATTCAGGGACTGCTGCTGATATTTACTTGTCATCCTGTGCTTCAAGAAAAAAAGAAACATTACCTATTCAAACCTTTTAAACCTTCACAATGGTGAGTGTATTTTCGATTTTGTACAAGGCTGTGACCTTGTCTCCCACAACCACAAAGAGTAGGTGCGCAGAGGAGTTTCCTCACAGAGAAACACAAAAGCCCAGGTACCTGGTTAATTAAGGTGTTGTGATTGTTACTAAACATTTATGGATTTTTCTGCGGTGAAAAAATGTGGACATTTTTTAGAAGAATCTAAAAATAATTCTCAGGAGTTAAAATCAGAGGCGGCTAGTGGCAACTTCGCCTTTAAATTTTGATGTGCGGACAGTTCTGTTTAAAGTATTCATTCATCTAGGTTCATCTCAGACAATTAAAAAAAAAATCACAACTATCATATTCAAGACCTAACAACTTGGCTTGTCAGGTGTCCTTGCCCTTTCAGAATACATTTCCTGTAAGCGGGTAGACACACTGTACCATCGCCCTGTAGAATAATGACTTATCTAGAGGACATCGGGAAAGCATGGTGTCCAAATTGGCTTGCACATGCATGCGCCTACAAGGAAAGATGGTGAAAATAATGTGCATGCTCTCCTGATTTAGAACCCAGATTCTAACCAAGATGCCTCTGAGATGACCTTGTGATAGCCATTTTGACTGAATTGGGTTTTGTTTGTGCCTTTTCTTACAGAAATAGGAGTCCTTTTATCCATTCATCAAGACACGACGCGTCGGCATATTTCTAGTGCGGAATACATATGCAAGTAGGCATCGGTGCTGACCTCGATAAAAAACGACAAGCGTTAGTGTGATGGTCTCCGAAGCTTTCTGCTGGTAATTTCTGTCCCACTTGAATGTTCTACAGGTACAATAACTGAACCCAAAATAACATTTGCATCTCTTTCATTAGAGAGGTGAATGGAGCACACAAGACTGTCCCAGTTCTGCCAAAGACTCCCCAAAGACTACACAAACAAGATAACAAGAGATATCACAGGGCACTTGAAACCCATTTGCCCTCAGTACTCATTGTGACAGAGAGCCATGCAGCAAAATTTACTGTATTAGACAAGTGACACTATATATAGCATACACTGCATTTGAAGTTCAATATATCAAAGCTCTTCATAATGACATTTGTCATCACATTTTTTCCCAAACTGTGTAAACAAAGTCGAAACAAATTGAGACAACAGGTTGCAAGATTATTATTGAGTGGACAGTGTGATTAGATTTACCCCATTAGGAAGAAATAAGAGATAAATATTTTCCCTGTGTAACAATACAGCACTTTCTTGAGCAGAATAAAGCACATCAAATGAAATTGGATTTTTAAAAGTTGCCCCTATGAGGGCAAACATCTAGGAATAGATTTTGTGATTTGGAGTCGCCCTGTTCTGTCATGGGATCTTTGTTGCACTGCGCATATTTTCACTGCTTTCATCATAAAGCCCCTGTTGAACTGAAAGTAGACACGACCTTTTGAGGCTGGCTATTTTTAAATATTTTTCTTTTTTCTCTCTCTCTCCAGGTTATGTGATTTAAATTAGTAGCGGAAGTGTTTTTGAGCCAGCAGATTATACAAAGTTGTTTGTTTCAAATCAAATCAAATTGAGCTCGCAACACATCAGCTGTACTTGGCGCCATATTCGGCATCATCTTGATACCATCAGGAAGTAATTTTTTATGTAGTTAAATTTTTGTTGAAAGGGGTATATTACTTGTTGTACTTTGTTGTTAAAATTGTTTCTGGATGTAGGTCTTACTTTTATTTAAAAATGTGCTTTAAATATTAAAAATGTGCTTCTGTCAGAGTTTTTTTTTTCCTGACAATTGCTTGGTATTGTTAAAATTATTACTTTACGGAATACATATATTGTACTATGGAATCCACTATATACAAAATAATTAGAAAAAGTTTTGATGTCTTTTACAGATTAACCACCTTGTTCAGATACAACAAGTCATGTCAGTTTTTGAGCATCAAGGCTCCCCTTCTGTGTCAACACATTATTTTCTGACAGGAGAAAGTCGGGGATTATGGCAGGAATTCCCACAAACTGTGCATCATGTCATAAAATAGAACAGGAGTGTCCTCAATTCAAAAAGTGGATGATGTGAGTAAACATAAGATTAATGGAAGATAAACAGATGTTTGTCGCTTACAGGATGAGCCCAGCCACAATATCTTGCCAGCAGTAATACAGGAGTACTGACCCAAATGACTGACGATTGGTGCTGCGACCACTCACCTTATTGTCCCATTACAGACTCTCTGTTTCCATGTTAAATAATGCAGTAAAACCAACCACATCAAAACCAGTGGGCCATTAATGTATTTGAACTGAGCATCCAAAACCACAGATGCTGGTGCAGAAGTGGTGGCAGAGAAAGTTCCTCTGATGCCTTCTGGTGGCCAGCTCCACAACAACTCAAAACCCCTCCCATCTCAATGCTAGCCAACAGGACCACAATCAAACTTCTTGCTAAAAATCAAAAGTCCATACACTTTTTGGTCCTTGTGGCTATTTTAACCTCTTCAAATAGTGATTTATAAAATACTTGTGCAGATAAGGATGTCACAGGCTTGTTTCAAGTTGCTTAGTGATTGACAGCTCGCCTCACTCTGCCATGGCTCCACCCTTTGCCTCATTCTGTCTGCTCTGGCTCCAAAAAAAAAAAAAATGACAACATGACTGTAAACACCATCTCCTGGCTTCAAAGCAACCAGTCAGAAACCAGTGGGTGATTTACAGTCTGTGACAGGAGCCCAGAAATTCTGTGTGTAGGCTAGAGCGAATGTTCCTGCTGCCAGGCTAACGCTATGAATCAATGTTCCAGGACATATCTGCAAATAAATATGATTGGTTACACTGTTTGTCTGTATTGGTATAGCTTGCATTGTTGCTGATGCATCTTAGTAATAATGAGTATTTGCAAAAAGTAAAAGGGCAAAACGTTTAAATAAGGGAAAGTACTTCACTGGGTGTCATTGCTTTGTAGAAAGCTGGAATCACATTAATGCCTCTTTTTTGGGACTACTATATACTAGTTCTGGTGCCTTAAATTTTTCTCATTCATGCAGCATGGTGTGACATTTTTACTCAGCAGTACTGTATGTGTGAACTGTCCACATTTTTCTACAGCTGGATGCTGCATTCACCAATGTAATTATGAGCTGGACATGTGCAATTGGTTCAGCAGATGCCTGTCCCTTAGTCTTAAATTCCCAAATGGTACATTTTTCATTCCTCAAACCCGCTAGTTGGAGTGTTATACTGAAATCAGTGCTGAATATCATATTATACGTAACAGCTGTTGTCTGTGTGAGGCAGAAATCTGCCAATTGTAGTTCAGCAGTAAATCTTGTTAAGCTAGCTACCCTGGCCAAGTGTGCTCTATCTGAGAGACACAAAATGTACATATCAACACACCCCCAGACAGGAGAAAGCACAAAAAACACAGGCTCAGAAGCATCCAAACCTGGATTTACACGGGAACATAACCTACCATATGATTTTCTATCCATCATGCATCAGGATCAATTTGTTTGTCGTGAGCAATAAAAGATTTTGTGTTGGTGGCATTGAATGCAGATGTATAAAGTTGCAGAGTATTGAAATACATTCCGACACATGATACAAGGACAACAGGCTCTCATGGTAGCATTTCCTTTCACAGTCACAAAGTACTGGGCTTTTACAAGGGAAACACATGGTAAGAATAGTAACTTACCATATCACTATGAATAGGTGGTCACCATTTTCAGTGTTTTCACTCCAGAAGGTATAATTATTTCAACCTACAAGATTTCATCATTTAAGTGAACATTAGATTGTTCTGCGCTATAGGAGGCAGCTCCTGTTACAATTCTTCCTCCTTTTTTGCTCTTTTCTGCACTGCTTTGCCAATCCATCTACTGCACTGTTTTAGCTCTGACAGTCAGTTACACATGGAAACAGCAGGATAGTATTTAATTTGATCCAAGCCCTGTCATTTCTGCTCACTTGATAATGTAACATTTTACAGCGTAGGGGTGGACACGCTCCTGATGGGAACAAGACCTCTAATCTCCACACGTTTCTGCAAATAGCTTTGCACATACTATAGACAGGAAGACAGAGAGACTCCAAATTACATTCCACTCTCTGTGAACATTTTATTTCACAGTTTAACATTTTACAAATATAGAAAAGGGCTTATTTAGAATTTTACTTCAATGCCTAAGACTTGGCAGTATGCCTCAAATGGAAAAACAAAACGCTCCTCTCTGTGTGTATTTGCAATAGCAACATATCTCGCAGAAAGCAAATGTGTAGCTTTTACATAATGTCAACAGGAGGGTTGTGTATGATCCACAAAATTGTTGTCATCTTTTGTTGTTACATAAGAGTAAACAGTTGGATGACAGTACAACTGACTCAAGCACTATATGTGGATAAAAGGTAAGCTCACCTTTAAGGTAAACTAGGCAGGCCCAGATGGCAACACTAGGTAATGGTTTGAATGTTGAAGACTTCAAAACCCAGAAACTGTGTAACTGACACCGGTAAACTCCTCACCGTCTTAGTGACATAGTGAAGAGCATCAATCATTGCTGGAGAGCACATTTTTCTCTGCTGTTGACAAGCCAGTTTTGTCTTTTACTTATTTCAGCTCCTCAGTGACCATATCCAACAGATCTGATTTGTGCAAATAGGGCAAATCTAGCCATCAAATCAGATATTTAGGTTGATAAGTTGGCTGTATTTTGATAACACTTTAATTTAGGGAACACATATTAATTAACCTTATTAACATTAGTAGCATATTGGGTTCATTATTAGTCATTACAAGCCACTTATTAGAACCTTATACTGTACTAATGCATTCTACAAGTATAGCCGATTAACTATGGGTTTTCCCTCAATTGGAATTGGTATGCTTCGATCATTATGGGGTTTGTAAAGTGTTAGTATTGCCAAAATACTTATTTTTCCTCAGTTAGGTTTACTGAATAACTTCAGTTCATATGAATCAGAACGCTGGAGGCATTAGTAAAGCTGTAAAGCTATAGTCACCTATCTTTACACAATTTAGTTTTAGCTTAGCTTAGCTTAGTGTGTGTGTGTGTGTGTGTGTGTGTGTGTGTGTGTGTGTGTGTGTGTGTGAATACATACGGGAATGAATGTGTTTTTATAGGAAACTTTGTATTTTGAAAAGATCTATGTAGAGTAAAAACTTTTAAAGGTGAAATGCAATTCCCTTTTGACATAAATCAGCTAAATGTCTGGAAGATGGCCAGCACCGTGGCTCACACTGTTGTCTCACGGCGAAGGTCTGGGTTCTGACCTCAGACCTGGTTCAGTGTGTGCAGCTTGCATGTACTCCCCATGTCTGCGTGGTTTTCCTCCCACAGTCCTGAGACATGCAGCTCAGGTGAACTGATGGAGGGCTGGTGATGTATGTTTGCAAACACACAGTGTGATTTCTATTGTTCTGATTGGCACAATAATGATCAATAAATGTCCTTTGCAGTATTTTGTAAAGCATTATATGCATAAAATAGAAATATTACAGCAGAAAAAGGGGGAAAAACATATCAGGAGCAAATTTGTCAGCCAAAAGATAATAAGCTGTTCTTGGCTAGCACCTCCTTTTACTGGCAAGCTTTCAACTTCTGATTAGTAGAATAAATGAAAACTGCTTTTGTAATTGTTACTCTGCAAAACTACTGCAACCAACTAGCTATTCTCATAAAAACAGCAATTCCTCTAAGTTAATTTCAAACTTCTGGATAGGCATCGGACATCGAGCATCCTGTGGACAGGCAAATGCATTGTTTGTAAGGCAGTATGTTTTCAGGAATTATTGTCTGGGGGAGACTTTCATTTCTCGCGCATATAACCATCTTTTACAAAAGCAAACTAACACTTCATGTTTACAGTGATGGATTATTTGGCTTGGACAGTTTCCAAGTCTGTGGAAGTTGTTTTTCATACTGCACAAAAATTAATGGAGGCACATGGCTTCTTCAGAAAGTAGGAGAACGAGGACTGATCTCTCCAACCAGAACTGGAAATTAACACCTGCCACCAGGCAGATGGTTATTTTTCACTGTAGTTGGTCGGATTTTCTACACAACATATCTGAGACATGAAATAGAATGAAAAAAGTAACACAACACAAATCAGTTTAAACAATATTAACCAACCCTAGAAAGCCTGTGCATTAAATCATCCATATTCTCTCTGACAGTCAGTCACTCCCACTGAACTAGCTAGATTCGGTAGTATTTAAAGCAGATGTTAGTTTGCTGATTAAGCCTCCCCAGTGTTATTCCTAATACCATTTTCTGTTGTGCAGAGTCTAGTGAAGGCAATTCAGAATAAATCAGAAAGCAATCAGAAAACAAAACCCCACAAAATGCTGAATCTTTCTCCAACTTTTGATGTAATAACATTGATGATTTTCAGTGTCATTTCTTTTGATGAATAATATGGAATCCATTATTTCAAAAATAAATAAAATTAGCTTAGTTTGCATGATGCATTTATAAATGTAGTCCTAGACAATCAATCTGTGTGGAAATGCTTTGCTGTGTATGGGGTGACATTCTCCTCCCTGTATTGATTAAATGCAGCTGAAATACCACACAGGAAGCATTATATTTCAAGGAAGAAAGAAGCCTGCTCAAACAAGCTTAGTCACTAAGCAGCTTAGACCTCCAGAAAGCGCTCACTCCCTTAGAATGAAGCATCTTGTATTTTACTGATCATGCTTTAATGGATAGGACAATCAGACTAAACAGATTGTTTTCTAATCAGCTTTTAATTGCCGTGCAACTTCACTCACCTGAGTTACGAGGCAATTATCTCTCCCCACACTGGCGCTTTGATAATTGAATCATTACTGGACAGTGCGGCTGCCACCGTTGCATGTTTGTCCTTCGTCTCACGTTTTGATCCCCTGCCACAACTGAGAGAACTCAGCTGAGGGACACAGAAACGAGGTATGGCAGGCTCAAGGTAAATCAATGAAAGCAACATACTGTGGCAGAACCGCGTTGGTACAAAGCCAAGCTTGATGTTGTACAAAGCCAAGCAAGGCAAAGCCAAGAGACTGTTTTACAAAGAAGTTACTTACAACAGAGAAATACAAAGAGCCATGAGTATAGTGGAGGCTAAATCTACCTAAACCCAGTTCATCCGTTTTATTTGTGGAACAGTTGGCGAGTTATATAAGATATATACTGTATTGTAAGTTATATAAAGATAGGGTCTTTTAACTAGATAAAAGCACTGATGTGAGATGATCAAATCTAAGAATTCTTTAAGGAAGAGATTCTTGTCAAGCTTTTTGTGAGGAGAACTTCTTATGAATGCATGAATGAAGAACCCTGGAAATAGAATCAAATTCCATTTCTATAGCAAGAACAGACAACAGTTTAAGACGAAAAAAGATGACAAATCACAGAACTAGATTTCTCATTTTTTAAACAGCAGTAAAATGTAGCTGTATTCAGCTGTGTTCAACTAGGCTTACTTATGTGGTGTTATTGTTTTACAAGGATACTGTAACATTACATTTAGCAAATTTTGCCAGCTGCCAGCGACTAGAACAAGGTAACATTGTTAACTTAAAATGACCTTCATTCTATTAGCTCTGTCTTCTGCCTCTCTGGATGTGACTGTTGTGTCTGTCATTTTACTCCGACAGCTACAAAGACAAAGCAACAGATGTTTAGTTTTGCAACTGGGAAACAATAATGCTCGCTGAATTGACATATAGGCTGTGTTTGACATTGCAGTTGTGATGAATTAAGATGCACAGCCGCTGATTTTTCCATCTGTTACAACCAGCTCTGTACTATAGATTATAGCGATGTGTGGATGTGATGTGTCATTCTTGTAATGAATCTTGTGGTTTCCCATTTGTTGTCATCCGCTAAGCCAGCATCCAGTGCATCCTCAGTTGGCATTTATCTGTCCTCTTTGCTTGTGATATTTCTGTTTGGAAATTGTAGTTCTCATTTGTTGCTGGCCAAATCACCATCCCATGCATTGTTGATTGGTAAGTAAACTTGTAGGATCTTTATCCACGCTCTGTCTTTGGACTCTTTTTATTACATCAAATGTGGACTGGAGGTTGTGGCTCTCAAGAGAAAGGAGACTGAGCGACTTTTGCTTCAAGGCTGCCAATTACTGGCACTACTCTCTGTATTGAATGCTTCATTACTAGCATGATTTGCGAATACCTAACACTAAGCAAAACTGCACATTTTTTTAAAATTTATTTATCAAGCAGTGTGTGTAGATTGCAGCTATTTCATTGGTTCACAGCTACAGTACCATATGGTGCAGTTTGCATGTCGCTCATGGTTGGAATATAAAAGACAGAGCATGTTCAAAATCACAGATAAATATTGTAATTTTTTTTTTTTTAACAAAATCCCTGCACTTGTTGTCTCTCTGTTCAGCACCTGCTGTTGGCTTTATGGATTCAAGTTACCTTTGCCTCAGGCTAGATGGTGTTTGAAGGTAGAGCTCATCAAGATGAGTGACAAGCAGTGGGGCGAGTAGCGTGTTCCTGCAGCACCTGAGGCTGCAGTTTCAGGACCGTATTTCAAGGACCCTAGTTTTTCGTGACAATGCCCATTATTTGGGGCATAAAGGAAGAAATAACCCTAACCTTTTTAACCCAAACCATGATCCTTTCCTAAACTTAACCAAATAATTTTGTTGCCTAAACCCAGCCAAACTGTGACCATTTTGACTGTTGTCTATGCACATGCACACTATGGTGTTAAATGAAGTAGCTGTCTTAAAAAACAAGGGTCCTAGAAATGCGGTCCTAAAACTGCAGCCTCCGGTACTGCAGGAACATAGAAGAGAGTGGGGCAGCAACTAACATACTTACTGTCTCAAAATAGTAAAGTTTCATATTG
Source organism: Neoniphon sammara (assembly GCA_900302535.1). Classification (NCBI taxonomy): domain Eukaryota; kingdom Metazoa; phylum Chordata; class Actinopteri; order Holocentriformes; family Holocentridae; genus Neoniphon; species Neoniphon sammara. Next base: position 23,576 of record OMKZ01000975.1, read on the forward strand.
TAGCTTTGAGGAAATTATCATGATCAAAGAAATTGTGAGGTAACACCCCATAAAATTACCTAGAAATGAAGACAGTAATGTTTTCTTTTTAAATCATGGCTATGAGTAGTAGGTCCAGTGGGTTAAAGAAAACTAGGCAAGCATGTTAATTCACAGATATCTTTTTATTTGTCAAACTGAAAGAGCTTTTGTTTGAAGCAACATCTTTTTTGACTGTACACAGTAATAGTTTCTGACTCTCCTCTGCAGACTTGAACTTAACCAGCATATAATTGGTACATTTTCTAGATAGTGCTTGACACTCAGACTGAGGAGATAAGAAATGATATGTGAACAGCTGACGCATAAATACAAATACAGGATGAGTTTTACTTCGTTCTCCCTTCTTCACCCATAAGATGAAGATTTACAATGCACAAGACAATTGATGGTGAGTACAAAGGAAAGGCTATTAGATCTGTATGACATGTAAGAACATAATGTGCCTGTGGACATCTTTGTTATACTGTATTGTTCAAACTCCACACTTCATGCAGACTTCCTCAATTGTCTGTAGCAATCTTGCTCTGTGAAAAATACTCACAGGGAGGCAACTACAAAAATCAATCGTAGCAGATGTTGAAAATATTTATAAATATTTGGCAAAAAACAATAACTGAAAAGTCAAGAGACTAAATAGAAATTATGTTTAGCCAAATACATCCATGGGAAGAAAGTGGGTTTCAGTAATGCACAGTGTGTCTATATATGTAAGGAATGATAGACACTAATTTACACCAATAACAACTTTCACATATTGGTAATGCACAGTAGGTTCTTTCAATGAAACTTGTATTACTGAGTACAAATTAGGCTCGTCAACATAATGCATGAGTGAACTTTTCCAAGATATCCTTTCTAGTCTTAGACTCATAAGGGCCATCTCTATTGGAATTTACCAAAACATATATATATAACAAGTGGCTATTTTCTCCAAAAACATTCAAAATTATTCATTTTTTAGAATTTTCCAGATTTTCTTTTAGCTTTATTTTCAGCCATGGCAATAGCCATGTTGATGTCATCGTAGCGATTCAAATGCCCTGATATACAGCAATAAAATGTCTCCAAAATATTTGGACAGCAACACATTTGATATTTGTTGCTGTGCTTTTATCATTTTCATTTTATCATTTTATCACTGCAGAATTACAGTTAAATTCAAGTTTAAGTCCAAAAAGTTTGATTTTGTGATTTCATTTATTACAGTTAAAGAAATTAAAATGACAGTGGCACTGGCAAAATTTTAGTATTTTTTTTTGTATGTTAACTACATTTTGAGCTGATGATGATTTAACTGATCGAACGATTTTTTTTTTGTTAGGGTAAGGATTAGGTTAGAGTTAGGTTTTTTGGAAGCAAATTTGTCTTTTTTGCATCAGTTGGCCTCTTTTGAAGATTTTTGCCATTTTTGACTGTGCAGGTTTTTGTTGCTACGCCCTCTATTTTTGGAGCCAACACACCTGGAGTAAAAATATTTAAGGTTATACACATCGTTTTACTCTCCCGTATGTTAACAAACATGTCAAACATAAGGTGTTTTTGTTTGTTTTTCTTCTAGTCATTAAATGTGGTACAACATTTGCACTTTTGCACTTTGCCCAGATATATTAAAACCATTAGTGCGTACTAAACATTTTCAGTGTTCAAAGACTTGTAATAGGTGTAAGACAATCTTGACCAATCAGCGGTTACGTTATTGGTTTTGTACACGCTAAATGTTGTTGCACACATTAAAGGCTCTACTAAATCAGCATCTAAGTGTTTTGTCTTGAACCCTATTCAGATGGGATTAGTTTTCCAAATGACACAGGGGTTTTAATCACTGACATAGAGATTCTAATCCCGTTCGGACAGGATTAGAATCTTTATAATTTTTCTGATATTACAGAGATGGGAGTGGCTACCTGAAGCTGTCGGTACAGTCACCCAACTCAGCAGCTTGTGATGCTGCTCTCTCTCATTTTTTTTTCCTTTTCTTTTTTTTGTCTACGTTCGAAGATAGACTCGCAGCAGGAGATACAGCCTAACCTTTAGGCTCCCCATGCCACATAAATTGTCCAGAAACTGTTCAAATACCTCCATGTCAGCACAGCGTCGGACTCAGAGCGGTGTACAGCGGTGTGTACAGAGTGAACAACACGTTATTTGCGCTCTAGGAGAATTGAAAATAAAAGAAAATAAATCAAATAGGGCCTATGGTACACGACAGCCATCAAAACCTATGGAAAAGCTGTTAAATTACATACATGGGTTTCCATTCAGACGGGATTAACTTTATCAGAGGACCTCTGAGTTTGATGAAAAACAGGTAATTTGCTCTGTAATTTTCACTGAGGTCGTCTGTACAACCACAGGCAGGGAAAATTCAATTCAGGGACTAAAATCACTGAGGACATCTGTGATACACAAAATTACCTGACGTCCCCCTGTAAAACTAATCCCGTCTGAATAGGGCTTCGGACAACCCTACAATATCAAATGACTGGTTAGCTAAATGACTGAAAAGTAACAAGTCTAACACGAAATACGTGTATAGTAGCATAAAAATAAACATGGTTCATCTCAGAAATTATTCTAGCACTTGAGTGCTATTAGTCAAGAGTAGCAACCACTAGAGTTATCCAAGCCCATTTTAAAATGTATGGATTAAGCCTGTTGTGATACCTCAGGCATTTGATTGCTTGAATTTATTTAGCCTGCTATTCACTTATGGTCGGGTGCAGCCCACAGCAGAGGGAGAGTTGCATTTAAAGGATGTTCTGACATGTTTGACATAACTGAAACAAGAGTTTGTTGTAATCTTAATCTGTAGCACACTTAACTACAGGATTGTGAACAAAATTTCTGTCATGTTTAAATCCCCCGATCTTTTTCTTTCTTTCTTTTTTTTTTCTTTTTTAAAGTACCATCACTGTAACAATTCACATCCAACATGAGAGTGAAGACCCGTCCCTACCAAACAATACACTGTCCAAATTTAGAGCTCTCTGTAATTTAACAATTTAATTAATTTTCATTGTATATTTCAAATAAATACAGATATTCATATATTATAAATCTTGGACCTTTGCTCTCTTTTGAAAATGATTTTATATTAAAAGAAACAAACAAAATGAAGACTTTTCTTTCAATATTTAAATATTTTAAATGAATGAATTAAATAACTGCTCTCACTGCGATGTTACTTCATTTTAAATAATAACATATAGACTGTGTTAAGTGGGTGTCCTGAAAAAAAAAATTGTGGGTTATTATGGATGACTGCTATCCTGAGCTTTTCAATTCATTCAACTTAGATCTCCAAGACAACAACAGAACAACATGAAACACAAATTTTACAAATGAAATAACAATTGAGACAGATCAAACAATAAAACGACAGCAAAATATCTCTGAATATCTCAGACAAAGTATTACAAAGATAATCAAATAGATACAAATTAAAAAGATGGAAACCCCTTATGAGAGCAGTGGGACATTTCAACTAGAGACAGCCCATAAGCCTCAGTATCAGTGCTGCAGTACTTTATTTATTTTATTTTTTTTAACTGCAGCACTTGTTTACTGTCTCACATATCAGTCACTCAATAAGCTTTTGCAGTGTGTTGTACTATATCAGAACTATTTAAAAATGCACATAAAAATAGGTCCCTAAATCAAAGCCATTGCTCCTAGGGCTGGAGTTTTTAAATGATTTGTCATAATATACATTTATAATTTATGCACCATGCAATTTCTTAGTGTTTTACATATAATACAAGAGCATTGATATGGTTTTGATTCATGTAGTAATGTCAGTGTCAGTTAATGATAAAAGCATGGCTTGAAGAAGTGTCATAATGTAAAAAGTAAAAATATATTTGATCCTGTGGTATCATGTGATCTTTCAACGGTATTTAGACAGTTTAATCATGAAATTAAGTTGGTTAATCGATGAAGTCCAATGAAGCATGGCATACATATTTCACGTCTTTGTTAAAAAGTGACACTGTACAATAGCTTCCATGGCAACAAGTTCAGACCACAGTGACATCCCCCTTCCAGCCCCCCCACC
>OMKZ01000979.1:0-10837 GCA_900302535.1 Neoniphon sammara
CTCCAATCTACACCAATCAACTCCACAAGATAAATACCCCGGATCTTCAGACACTCGTCGCCAGATTGTTCCACCAGCTCCGTGGTAGTCACTCTCTCGGCCGCTTCAGCTCCTTGCCTTGTTCGTGTGTTGTTGAAGTTACTTACCTTGTTTTCCTGTGCAACAGATCCCAGTCCGTTCCTGTGCTCATCCGTTGGTCCTCAGCCCTTGCCTGCCTGCCTCGTTCGCCATCGACTGCCTGACTCATTGTTGGTCTGCTCACGGCGTTCAGCCTCGCCTGCCTGCCTCGTCCGCCATTACCTGCCTGCCACGCGGTTGGTCTACTCACGGCGTTTCCACTCTGCCTGTCTGCACAGCCGCCTGCCTGCCCTGCTCAACTCAATTCTCCATTGTTAAGTCAAATAAACTGTGTACCATATTCCAACTGTGTCTGCGTCTGCCTTTGGGTCCGAAACTAACAGAAAACGTGTCAGGATGTATGTAAGCAAAATTCAAGGGCTTCAAGATCTGAGAAGTTTATTATCAGTGTAACCTCATTTACATCTGCAAGTACAATCAAATATGAGATGCAGTCATAAGCATTGTTCAGTAATAATTTGACTCTCAAAATAGACATAAAATCATGTTAGACCTTTTCACAGTATTGCAGTCTACACAGGAAGATGAATGTACTCACCAGATAAAAACTAAGCTTCACAAGAGAAGAAAATAGAAAGAGATTGTTTGTCGTGGCTTATCAGCATTGAATCGTCTATTTATCTGTAGCTGAATGCGAACATGTATGCTCATTGTCTCCTCCAACATACCCTGCACCTCCTTCAATGACAGCTGACAGGCAGGTAGGCACCAAACCAACAGGAACAAATAACTCAGGAATCAATTTCACACACTGCAAGTAAGATGACTGGGCCCCTCAGACCTCAACAGCATACTGTCACACACACATACAAAAGTCAATATAAGACCCTGAATGGGCCTCAGACCATGTTTCACCCTCTTCCCATTTGGCCAGATACACATCCTGTATAGATCAAGCAGACAGTGATCCTCTGCAAAAAGCAAGCACAGGCAGCAGCTTTGCAGTATTATTCCTCAGTAATAGGAAAGTACACTCATCAGTTATTTTCCTAACTTTAGCAGTTGGAGTTTGTTTCCTTGCTAGAGGTGAAGCGAACCCAGTCTTCTGGGGTTTTTTTCCACTTCTTCTTCTGGGTCTCTGGCTTCATTCTGTACAAGGTCAGCAGCACAAAATAATTTTGCTTTAAAAAGTTAGGATTCCATCAAACATGGTTTTAGATTTTTTTTTTCATAAATGAATGCTAAAATAATATTTTAAGTATGTGAATGAGCTATTATTTCTAATGTGAATGTCCATTTGCAGACAGCCCACAAGCACAGCCTGGATAAAGAGAAACACAGCAACATTCATTATTTTCACATTCATAAGAATAGGAAGTTGGTTCGTCTGTTTCCGTTATATTCGCTTCGGACGACTTGTCGCACCAGCGGTGGTTCCATGGTGTAATGGTTAGCACTCTGGACTCTGAATCCAGCGATCCGAGTTCAAATCTCGGTGGAACCTTACTTTTTCATGGTAGTTCACGAAAATGCAGCCACCACAGTCCACATGCTCATCTGTACATGTATGTTAGCATTTACCGACAACCTTCAACGTTGCCAAAGATCGTTTATGTAGCTCTTTATCCCTCTACTCGGACTTTGTAGCGTGTAACATTCGTTCTCTACGTTGCGCTCGTAAAACGTCATTTCAATATGGCGGCCTCCGTTGCACAGCGTTTTTATTTACTTTGTCGTAGTTCGAGAGTAAATCTACTGCCTCCACACTTTGTACAAGTCAATGGCGTTGTGCTGAACGACAGAAACACCACTTTCCTTAGACACTGCAACCATCCAAGTGTTAGCTACAGAAACCGAGGCACAGATAGTACACAGGTGAGGCAGAAATGATGCACGATGCAGCCTTTTCACTTACAGTCTATCTTGTACGGAGAATGTCACCTCTAAATCCCTTTAAGAATCACATTCCCAGCTGATTTTAACCGCCCTTTATAATATGTTTTGATGGGAGTGATTGGAGTTCGCTGTTACAGGAGAGAGTAGAGCTGAAGCCTATGTGAAAGAACGATACAGAAACGATACATCGTTGGAAATGCATCACAGTCCCAGCTAATGTCATGAACCTGTGAATCAGCTGATGAAATGTTTGTCTGTTTCAGGCTGCCGAAATGCACATTCCAGTTGGTAAATATCTTTTTGAACTAAATATCAAAATGTCTTTGTCATCTTGATCTTTTTGCTGATGTATCTCTTGTCTTGTTGGGGTGGCAGACCGTCTGACTGTATCTTACAGCAGAAGCAGTGGTCCTGGTGGTCAGCATGTCAATAAAGGTGACAGTCCTCCTTTTAACCTTTTCACAGTCAGTCTTATGGACAGATTCATTTCACTGAACACTGTGTCACTCAGCTGAATATATTAATCTTAACTGCAAATCTTCTGAAAGGATTTTGACATTTTTTCCCTCTCCTTAAAATAGTATATCTGATCGGGACTAGCTTAGCTTCAGACCTATCAAATGTCAGCTGACTGATAAGACTCTTTTGCTCTCTCTCTCTCTCTCTCTCCTCAGTCAGCACAAAAGCAGAGGTCCGATTCCACGTGCAAACAGCAGACTGGATCCCACCAGACGTTAGACAAAAAATCATTGAAAAGGTTTGTATTAAAGCAAAATCGAGAGTGTTGGGCTGTATAGTTACCTGGATGTGATCTGAATCTACATCATGTTGAAATACCCTCATGAGTTGCTCCCCTGGGCTGCAAATGCAGAATACTAGATGTGTATGTCTCACTTCCATAGCACAGCAGAACAGGTCCCATAATAACACTTTTAACACATAAATGCCAACAAAGCAGATTATGCCGACATAAAAAGCAAGAGCATGAGTGTATTTTGTCATTGTTGCGTTTATGCAACATGTGAGAAGAAAAACTTATGTACAAAAACATTACACATTGACCTAAGTAGTTTTTACAGTTATTTTAAGGAGTTACAGGCCATGATGTAAGAAAAAAGATATAATTGCAGCAGTAGCAAAGGTAATAGGATTCAGCAGTGAACAAGAAAATGTAAGGATGTAGAAAGAATATAAAATAGCCAATCAAAACAGTGGAGGCCAATTATTTTCCCACCCTCATTATGCTGTAACATCCTACTTTGTGTTCCACAGTTCATACACTTCCACTTAATATTTTCTTGACATGTTGGAATTGTCAGATGTATTATGTTTAACACTCAATACCCCCCATTAACTGCATTCTAAATTGTATTATGTTTTATTTTTCTGCTTGTTTTTTACATTATTATCATTTTGGTGGTGCAATAGCCTTATTTACACATGGGCTCATTTAATTTTCAGCTCATCTTTAAATAATAATAATAATAAAAAGAAGAAGAAGAAAAAGTTTAAACATTAGCAAGGCACTGGTCTGATACTGAACATTAGTACTGGCACTATCTTTGCACATTGTTCATTTGCAACTCAAACTGTCAACATGAAGAGCTTGTGGCTCCAGTGCCCATAAGTACTGGGCAATTCTCTGCTTTGTGACACAGAACAAGAATCGCATCAACAAGGCCGGTGAGCTGCTGGTGACCTCAGAGCTGAGCAGGAGCCAGCAGAGAAACCTTGGTGACTGCATACAGAAGATCTCTGCCATCATAGCAGAGGCCAGTGAGAAGCCTTATGAGCCAACAGCAGAAGATGTGGCCCTTAGGGCAGCCAGGTATTACAAAACTAGTAATAGCACACTCTATCACTGTTAACCTGGATTGAGAAACATATTTTAGCCCGCGTTTGTTTGATGTGACATGTCTCTTGCAGATTAGAGAAGAGGGACAAGCAGCGGCTAAAACAGAAGAAGATCCATTCAGCAACCAAGCAGGGCAGACGAGTGGATTTTGACTGAGATGGACTGTTATATTTTTGTTTTACTACTGAATGTACTGACAATAATTTAATATAATTCATATGCCTTAAATTGTTGTAATCTGTCTTTTAGTTGTTACATATATTAGAATATCTGATTTTACTTAATACGAGTATTGCAAAGAGGACCACATATATTTTCTCACGTGAAAGTAGGCTACTGCTACTAGAATATTACCCAAGGAAAAGGGTAGCTCACTTAAAAAAAAAAAAAAAGTCGGTTATATTCAAGCAGAAATTATAAATCCGACAATGTGAATAAATATACATAGATATTCAACAATGTAAACAGCTGTTAAAATCGGGAAGTAAAGACTAAACAAAATAGCAGAGGATGGTTTCGATCCATCGACCTCTGGGTTATGGGCCCAGCACGCTTCCGCTGCGCCACTCTGCTTTACGTTAAATGCTTTTACCAGTCCGATATATCAATGATATACAGACTGTTGTTTTGTTTTTTTTGTAGCTAGTTGTCTTGCTGTTTAGCGTTGCGTATATTTCGTCACAATAGTATATTACTCTAAATATTAAAGTAATACCTGCTTTGCTTTTAATGTTGCTACATTTTAACTCTTGCAATTGACTTCCGTCTCGACAAATACTGGTGCGCAGTTACCGACGGTGATCTTGACGTTTGCTTGTGTTATACCGCCTATGGTGGTAACGTGCTTTTAAGCTACACGTGATACGTGTTTACTCACTGCGAAACCTGTTATTTGTTACTGGTCGATGTTAACAGCTCCCAAATAGAGGAAAAAAGCGACCACGAAGGGACTCGAACCCTCAATCTTCTGATCCGAAGTCAGACGCCTTATCCATTAGGCCACGCGGTCAGATAGAAACACTAGGCGATATTTGAGATATTTAAAAGAAGCCATTGAGGCATCATGACATCATTTTATATTATTTCATTATATATGTACAAATATAAGCAAAGCAACATGAAATTGCCAATTACGCACACGGACGGGACGCGCTCTGCTTTATCTCTATTCAGAGACAGTTTCGCATGACATTCTCTCACGTTCTCGCGTACGCGAACCGGATGTGGGGCAAACTTTCTTCCGCCAGCTTGATTCTCTGCGATGCAACAATGGCAGCGTGCAGGAGCAGTCAGTCTTGCTGCGTCCCCTACTGTACCAACTCTAAAAAGAAGCAACCGTACCTTTCATTCCACAGCTTTCCGACAGACGAGAGTCTTAGAAAGAAATGGATTTTATCCATACGAAGAGAAGAGGGACCGGAGTTTACTGTTAGGAGAGGGAGCACATTCGTGTGTGCAATGCACTTTGAGGGGAGCGACGTTCTTGTCCATGTGGATTCTGGCCGTAAGTACCTCAGGGCCCAAGCTGTCCCTTCCAGATTTGCATGGAACAACTTTGCGGAGAAAAAAACACAGACTGGAACAGCAAATAAAAGTGTCTATGTGGATCGTCCTGCTGCTCTGTTGGTAAAGGAGCATGACTACAATTGCCGTCCTCCTCCAGGTGTGTGTAACAATTAATGTTAGAACTTGGACTTGAAAAGTAGTGCTGCTGTTTTGTTGTCTTGTTGTTGTTGTTGTTGTTGTTGTTGTTTCAAGGAGCTTTATCTAAAGTAGGGTGCATCAAAGAATGATCCTTCCTAGGTAAGAACAGGAACAACCTTTTTGTTGTGTTAGTAAGGTTAACATTATATTATGTTTCTCTACTATTTTGCACTATTTTTATGAATGAGATATTTTGGTATCACGTCTCTCAAGAAAAATAACAGTAACTTATATTGTTAGCTAGCTAACACTAGACAAGTTCTGGTCCATGGCATTCGCTGTAGTGCATAACTCATAAGCCAGGGATAAATGGCAATGAATTATAGTTAACATCAGACATCTTTTTATGACTGCATGATATTAATTAAACGATGTTACATTATTTTCTTGCTTATACTGAGAAGGATAAAACAATTTATAATTGTTCTTTGTGTTTTAAAAAAATGATGATAGTACTCAACCTGTGGCTTTAAGAAACGAATTTGTTTGAATGTAAGACTGAAAACTGTAAGTTATCATAAACACAGCTGCAGCTGCTTTGTTAGAGTTAAGCCTGGCAATGTCAACGAGAAACCGGTTTTTCAGAACCACTCTGGGCATTTTATACTGTTTTTGTTCAGTATTTCTTATTCAGTGCAAGTTTATAGCTTAAAACTAATAAAGCACCTTGTGTTGCATATGACACGTGCTATTTAAATAAACCAGCCTTGCATTTCTTGCTTTCATTTCGTCAGGTGCACTTGATGAGGCTTTGGATAGAATCCGAGAACTGGAGGAGACAGCATTGGGCATCACCCTCTCTGAGCCCAAGATTCATCGGTGGTGTCTTTCTGATGAAGACTTCAGGTTTTTCACAAGGTTTTCGTCAAAGCTCGTCTTTCTTGCCTTTTGGAGAATCATTGAGCCATCTGCATCCAGGACTGCTTGTTGGACGAAAGCTGGGAGGGTTTGGGTTGACACCAAGGAGGGAGAGTACTTAAATGCAAGCCTCAGTCGTCAGCTGCACATGATAGATGAATTTTTCATGTTCTGCCTGCGTGTAGCTGCTGGCTTTCCGGAGAGCATTTTGGCAGGGATGTTTGGAGTGAGTACTTACACAGTGACCCGCATCATCGTCTTTTGGTCAGATTACTTGTTCATTGTGTTGGGATCAATTCCAATATGGATGACACGCGAACAGGTGACAAGAACAATGCCAGAGAAAGTCAGGCAATGCAGCCCAAGTGTCAGAGTAATTGTTGCTTGCGCAGAGTTGAGATGTGAGAGCCCGGAGTCAGTCACCCTCCGCCCTGAAACGCACACCACCCACAAGAGCTACAACACCTTCAAAGTTCTAGTCGGTGCTGCACCATGTGGTGCACTAACCTTTGCATCCAGATTGTTCGCCAGCTCAATCTCTGACCAGGAGTTGATAAAGCAATCAGGGATCTTGGAGTTATTGGAACCAGGGGATGAGGTTATCGCAGAAGACGGCTTCCCCATTGAGAAGCTGTTGGAGGATGTTGGGGCCAAGTTGTACAAGCACAAATTTCACCTCAGCCAAGATGAAACAGACAAGGCCCAGGCCATAGCTGGACTTCACATGCCTGTCGAATGCGCAATTCGACGGGTAAAAGAGTACCGCATTTGGGATTCACCAGTTCCCCTCTCCTTGGCAGGCACATTAAATCAGTTATGGGCTAGCTGCTGTTTGATGGCAAACTCTCAGGGCCCTCTAGACCATAGATTCGATGTGAACTTCTGGGTGGGCTGAGAAGACTACTGGGATACTTCTCTTAACATCTCACAGCCAAAAACCCCAGGCTCCTTTCTCTCAAAGACAATCCATGGCTCAATGATTATATGTATCAAAACATGTTTGCACACTACTTAACAGGAAGCACAATTTCCCTACCTCTGCGTGTTGTTGCCATCTTGTGAAATAGGCCCATCGCATTTAAGAGTAGAGAAACAAAAAAAAGACTCAGCTGATGTACGGTGTCTCACCATGCGGCAGAAAAGAACCAGTCGGTCGCTGCTCACTGCCCACAGGTAGCCTGCAAGATGCTGCTGTATTTCATTTGCATTTCTTTCATCTTGTGTGTATATAGAAAGTTACTTGATGAGAGTGATACTTTTTCTACATTTTATTAAGACCCCATACTAATTCGAAGGAGAATCACTTTGTTTGGATCCAAACATGCAAATCCCATTAAATAACCAAGAATTAAAAGACAGAAAGGGTTTTTTTCTTAAATAGGACAGTCTCCTTCTTTGGGTGTTTTATAATACTAATTTTCCCTTGTTCTTGTTCAACCTAATTTTGGTTGTTATGTTATTTGCCTTCATATCTATGTTTTGTTTCATTTCATTTCACTTCACCATGTGCTGTGCCTTAGCTTTTGGTGATACTGTCATTGTAAATAATCTTGCCAGCCTTGCTGTCACTGTACCCAGGTGCCATCAAGCCCCCCTTCCCAAAATTAGTCACCATTTCAACAGCTCTCACCGCATTCATGTTCTATATATAATATTTTAATACAAATTAAAGTGAAGATGATTGTCCTAATTGACATGTTTACTGCCCTGCCATCTTCTTTTTGCACTTTGGAATGCAACAGACTCACAGAACATCTCACAGAAGAAATCTCTCAGCCTCAGTTTTGATCATTTGAAAGGTTCATTTACATTTAAATACAACACCACCAGAGGCTTTATATCAATGCTTTATTAACTTGGTAAATAGATTTTAGTTCAGTAATGACGTGAACTAATACCAGACTAATCTTTAATGCCAGTATTATATTAACTAATAATACACACATGTAAACCGGATGATAAAAGCAAAGCTAATGAAATAGGTTTACTCTGACAATATGTTAGTGACATTCACATATAGGCACCAAAACAAAAAGTAAAAGACATTAACATGAAAGATTCACGCACAAATAAATAGGTTAATATTAGCTATCCTAATATGCAAAAGATGAGGCGTCAAACAATTTCAAGTGCAACAGATAAGACATTACAGTACAGAAACCTTGTGAGCCTTTAAAAGACTGATATCAGGCTCTGGTTTGGCATCGTTCCCCCAACAATAACAGATTTCTCTCCCTTTTTTAATTGTCAACAGACTGAATCATTCAATCGCCCACTGGCCTAAAATGCACATTACACATAACAGACAAGAGCAACCTCTGCTATAACAGATAATTTACCACTAGTTCATGAGAAGGCAACAGGATTCCTCTCTGATTTCATTACCAAGTTGCAGATGAACATCCATCCTACACAGGTTTTACTTACAACTCACAACAGCATCGATCACAAGCGTGTTGTCATCGGTTCCATGTATGTAAGGTTTCAAGCTTGGTTATGTCTTCAACTTTGAGTTACTCAGATATAAAATATTAGCTATACTAGAATAACATTCATTATTATAACAAAGGTTTATATAGGAAGTTACCCAAGAAAAGGCATAGGTATTGTATATTGTGAAAAAGGTGCAATACGGTTGCAGGTTTGTTAGTATTATAGTTTGGTAGATTGCTCGGTGTTAGGCAAAGGCAAAGTTAGAAGCCTTATACTGGTGACAGTTCACCTACACGCCAGTCTAGCTATAATCAAAGAAAAAAATAGTCTGAACACTTGTAGAAAAAAATGCTCCCAAGAATATCTGATTCATCATTGTAACAGCATTTTTACCATGCACGCTCATTTTCTTTTACAAATATCCATCTCCCTGTATGTTTTTATGGACCCTCAAGCTGTTCTCCTTTAATGGCCCATAGGTCATAATTTTTGCTATTTGCATCACAATCACAGTTATGCTTGTTTCATTTTTTTTGTTTTTCCTTTCCTGGTTTCTTAGAGAAGGTCGGACGATAGAGTGAAATCTACTTCTCCCACGACTAAAGAAATGCTTATATTGTAGATATGGTATAAAACAAACGACATTCAAAAACATTACATTTTACTTAACCAAGCAACACGTCTACTTCACAGCCTTTAGCAAATTTCTATACTGTATCATAATGTGTAGTGTTCATAATGCCCAGGAAACAAAGAGACAACAATCTGCAGAGATTGTCTTTGCATCTTTTCACTAGGAGTAGACAGCAGCTTATTAGCATTAGCCGGTTTACCATTCTTTCACCCTTAAACAGTTTGCATGTAAAAGCATTGATCATATAGGTAATGCTATGCTTCTCCTGCCAGATGAGGTGCTGTTGTCTATATGAAGATGCACTTCAGCACAGATAAGGATGAATGTGACGACACTAAGAATTTCACAGTGGAAGGAGAAGGTAATTTACTCGAAAGCGAAAATCAAGTTCTTGACCCTTGAAACTACATGAACAGGAGTGTGTGTCCCTTTTGTTACTTGACCTCCAATTGCCTCTGAGCACTGACAGAAAGCATGTAAGCACGGGGGTTAAATCTCTGGGCAATGGCGTGAGGCATCCCTATTGTATAAAATACAGTACTACGGTCATACACACACAGAGCAGTGCAAGATAGTAGCAATTTCTTCCAGGCAAACGGCTTATTTCAATTTAAAATAGAACATTAATTAATATATAGTGTTATACTGGTAGAGCAGTTATTAGCACCTCAAGTTCATTCTTGAGACAAACAGCGCTGAGGGCTGAGAAGATCAACGTCCGGTCTAACTGGACGGTAGCTGGTTCAGAAAGGTCCACGATACTGAGCTCCACAGGTCATACTCCTGTTAAGAAATATGAGCTTGAAGAGTTCAGTTCATGTTCTTGTCATAGATGTAGTTTTCTAGTGTGAAGCTTTAATGCTTGGTGTATTTGCAAGACTAGTATAGGAGGAATATCTGTCTAATGAATCAGAACTGCAGTACCTCTGGTTTATGGAGTAAATAAGAGCTGATAACCAAGGTGTTTATATCTCTTAGGTAAAGTTAAATAGTGAAGACAGGACGTGTTCAATAGGAACACTTAAAAGGAGAATATGACTGAAATTAAATAGTAATAAACCGTTTCAGTCATGTTTTATAGATGTGCCTGAATTCCAGTTAAACATTCTATCATGCAAATCACTTCTGTGTACTGGAGGGTTTGAATTATGGATGAAAAGTTTGCTTTCTAATTTGACTGCGAGGCTGAAGTGAACTTAAAGTTAAGGGGTATTTTTGTAACAGAATCCTCCATGAGTGTTTCAGAAAGAGGCTAAACTGAACCCCGGTATCTCAAGCACTGAACACTGATAAAGCACATAGTCATACACTCCAGACCCAACCAATTGCCATTACTGTTTACTAGATTTGCCAGACTTCCCGTGTTTGCTCGCTTTAGC
>OMKZ01000980.1:0-11318 GCA_900302535.1 Neoniphon sammara
CAGCGCTGCTGCGTGTGCGGCGTGTCTGGGCCCTCCTGCTCAGGGCTGGTCGGGGGGAGGGATAAGGAGCTGGCCTCGGGGTGGTGTAGGTTGAGGAACGAGGGGTGGGAAAGTAGGAAGCTGTGCGTATAGAAGTTGAAGTTGTGTTTGGGGCGGCAATTGGCAGCTCTGCTGGGTCAGAAGTGTCATTATGCTCCCCTGGCTCTGGCTGTTCATGATTGATGTTGATCTCCAGGCTAAAGCGGAACTCTCCGCTGTTAGGGTTGGTCCGGCTGACGGCACGCCACGTCTGGTTGCCACTCTGCCCACTGCGGGTAGCGTTACCAGTGCGTCGGAAAGTGTTCAGCCACTCCAGTAATGAGTCACCATTAGAAGTTTCTGCTCCTGGCTCCGTGGACCCTGTAAAGAGTAAATATAGGTAAGACTGTGAACTAAGATCATGCTGATCTGAAAAATTTAAATGTTCTGCCTAAAATCTCAAACAAAGCATCAGTTGGGGTGAAAAACAAGTCTATTCTCTTATACGGAAAAACCTTACACTGTTGTCTTATCTCCACTGGTAACAGTGATAAGTTTAGCCATACTATGGCAACAAGGCTTAGCCATGCTGTGGCATATCTGGCTCAAAGTCAGCATTACCATTGCCTCAAAACCTGGGAAACCCAGGTCCATAGTCAAACAAATCGTGTATTACAACCTAAGGAGACCTTGCTAAAGCTTGCAACAAACTCTTACATGAAAAAAAGATGAATGGTTATTTATTATAATGTCTGTATCACAGGAAGTTTGGTGAAGCATTCAGTTTTACCTTTTAGTGCTAGGTACATTTAATTGTTTCACAGAATGCAAAATTCAAATGATCGCTTGTCTGTCATAATTTTTTCTATCTTCCGTCTCTGGTCCTGAAGCTAAATGTTGATTTGAGTTGTATAACATAATAATAATCTGATACTGCTGATGTTTGGCTTGCAGGTTAATCAGTGGAGACTCAAACCAAACCATACAACACCATGACTAGGTCAGGCCACATTGGACAAAGCTGATGGAGACAAGTACCACCCTCTTCTCCATACCTGCCCCTCGTCTCCCTCCAGCCCCTCGCTCCTCTCCCTCACCGCTACTGCCCTCCTGTTCTCCAGACTCTGTAGTCTGCAAGCGCTGCTCAGGACGGGGTTGGGATGACACACGCTCCTTTGCTCCATCAAGACGCTGCCGGAGCTCCTCTGCAGTCACCTCCCCTGTAATGTGACATAATGATTTCATAATGTGCATTTATGTGAAGTTAGGCTACACCAGCAAGATCCATCAGTGTATTTGGCTGACTATCACTGGACATGTTCCTCCTCACCAGGGGTGCCCAGCAGGTTGCTGTCTCTCATTAGGCGATACTCCTCCTCACTCAGTTCATTAATGAAGTGATAATATGCCTCCTCCCGCCGAAGACGCTCTGCCTGCCTCCGCCGTTCGTCTCGCCCACCGGGAGGGTCCATCACCACAAAAACCGCTGCCAGACAGATGGGTGAGGGTGTCAGTCAGGAGTGGGACATCATCTGAGGCTTAAATACACACTACAGCTTTGAATTTATCCATCTCTGAAAATAAGGGCTGAGGTCCCATATTCAGCCATTACAACTCCAGTGTTCAAGTGGACATGCTCATTTGTCATTAAAGCACCATACACAAGAGAAGACAAGCTTATGCTGATCGAGTTCTCGTTTAATAGATAACTGACACACCGCATCTTGGGCTATTGCACACCATGCACCAGCAGAGTCATTTAAGAGGGCTGAGCAATTATAAATAGGTAAAAAAAAGAATGCTGTGGTTATCTAGCTGTGCAGACTAATCTCTAACTAACAACGTCAAGTAAGACAACGCCATCCATTTTCTACCCAAAGGCACCGCAAGCAAGAGGTCGAGTAAAACTATAAGGCTTAGTAAAATCCAGCAGGCGTTACAAGACTTATAAGTCCGACGAGTAGCGTTGCCAATTCACTTCATTTTGCGCGAGAATCAGTGTCATAACTGAATCACCGTACACTATGACCGAAGAGATACCTCGAAACACAATGAATTCTTCCTGCTAGCTAATGTTAGCTAAATTACAACAGTAGCTAGCTAATCCTGTATCCCCATACGGAAGGCCATGTTGAAGAAGGCTGAGGAACTGGAATACAAAACTGGCGTTGTCATCCTGGCTAGCCACCAACCAACGGCCTAGAAAAGATAACAGACACGTCCGAAGTCCAAACACTGTACTACGGAGGCGGGGCATGATCAAATAAACGGAGTTCTCCATGTAAGCGCAGGGCAAAGGAAGAAAGACAAAGAATACTGTCAACATTATTTTCTTACATTACATTCATGTTATGCAAAACTGTAGACAGGATTAAATGCGTTCCTGTCTAAACACAAGAGTTAGTCATGCGGGCCTTTCAAATGTCCGACGTGTCATTTTGAATGCGCAATGCTTTTGCTGCTAGCTGAGCGATAGCAAGTAGCACTACCAATTTTAACGTTAGCTAAAAGCTGTTAGCTCCCGTCGACACTAATGTTAGCTGAGTTAGCTAGCCAGCTAGCGAGCTGGGCTGATGAAAATCTCTTATGACAGTGATGTGCCACACATTTTAATCAAGCAGTTAGTGTAGTCGGATAATAAATACTTAACATCCATATACTTTTGTCACTGATAACGGCGTCATTAAAGAAATTTCGTACCTGACAAAGCAGCTGTAATATGGACGGTTTGCTTTCTGTTTCCTCTCTCTCAAACCAAGATGGGACCAATTGTGTTACATCACAACGACCGTCCAAAACGTCCCCACTTGCTCATTAGTTCCTACCTAACGCATCTTCAAAACAGCTTTCAAGCTTTGTGTTTAAAAATGTCCTCCGCACGTTTGAAACTAAATGGCAAGCAGTTACTGGTATTTACCAAGGACGTCTATCACCAACCAGTAAAAATGAAAAAGTAAAAAATAAAAGATGAACAGCAGTGACAAACAACCAAACAAAGGCACAACTCTACGTGACATTATAGCACATTTATTATTACACACACGCTTTCACCAGGGCATCGCTAAGGTTCATCATACACTATATGCTTTAGGATAAATATATGGCGGCTGCGTACTACCCCTGTCCGTCTTAATAGGCTTTAAATATAAATTGCTTCAAGAAAACTTCCCGTGGTGTGTCAGAGTAGTGGACAGTTGTTCACTTTTGCTTAAGTGTTGTTGTACACATGTCTCCAACAAGGTAGCCATCTTGATCAGCATCATATAATAAACAAACAAAATAACAGTCAAAAGTCTGTTGTCTGTTGTTTTGTCCACTCGCTTCACTTTAATTAAACGAGTTAAGATTTTGCAAAATTTCGATTACTCTTTAGCAGTCTTAAAATAGCTTAGATTTTTCGTCCGAACGTAAAATCACTAATATTCCAAAAATATTGCCACAGTGAGTGTGTAATACCCATTAAGTTTATAGAGATCTTATTAAACTTTGTTGTATTTTATATATGTGGTATCACGATAATGCTACCATAATAATGCCCAGAGATATATAGTTGTGCTGTGATATTAATATCACGACAGATGTTTTCTATTTAACGTTGCACTGTCTTCCAGAGTGTAGTTCTTACTTCTTCCCTGGTTTCCCTTAAATCTAAAGTAAATATGATAATATTTTCTGTTCAGATGTTACAGAGAATAGTTTGACAAGAGATAAAAACATTTATATAATGAAAACGTTTTCTTTGTGCGCCTGGTATCAAACATGAATGTGTCACATTGAAATATGTCAATATATCGCTGAACTAGAATACAGCTTTTCCACCATGCCATTTTAACGCTGTAATAATAAACTTTAACACCATTTGATGGCTCTTATATTTTTACAAGTGAAATTCCACGTGGTGTTATCCATTTCTTCAGCTCTTTCTCCACTGCAGGTCCAGCTCCGCGACATTTTGCGACAGTGCCGTGAGCGAATACGCCGTCGCTACCGAGTGCGTCTTTGGAGAGATACCGGCTGAGAAACGCAGTAACAAGAGAAAGGAATATCTTCGTGGTCGTTTACACCTGGCTATCACCGAGAACCGTGCATATCCTCTCCTGTACTTTCAATTTGACCCGAAAACTAGATGTGGAAGCTGGGCTAAAGAAAGGGCTTCGCTCGGGAAGGCAACTAGCTGAATTAGTAAACGAGCTCGTTGAAGTAGCCTAGTTGCCTCCCAAGCGGCGCTTTAAAAGGAAGGAGCGGATAATTGACCAAAACAATAGTGAAAATGGACTATGATTTCAAAGTGAAGCTGACCGGCGAGAGAGAGCGTGTCGAGGACCTGTTTGAATACGAAGGATGCAAAGTGGGAAGAGGCACCTACGGCCATGTATATAAAGCGAAGAGAAAAGATGGGTGAGTTGATGACCAGCAAGGCCTCCAAGTAGCGCTAGCCAGTGAACCCTACGTCAGCCCCCCAATAAATTTTAATTGACTGTCCCTCATTTTTTTTCAAAGCTGGATTGCAACAGCCAGAGGAGACATGATCAATTTGTATTTTATGCAGAGGACAAAATATCAAAGATCAACGTGAAGGACAATCTCGTAACGTCAGGGGCTTTCATGTGTCATACAGCCTGAGCCCCCCTGGACTGCAAGGGTGATGATAAAGCTCTGAACCGTGGAAAAAGCACTGACATAATGTGGCATAGTCTTGTGTCACCGCCTGTGCAATGTGATCAGTAAATCTAGCAGCTTAGCTTAATGATTGTGGCTTGCATTTCTTGCAAGCACAATTTTTCATTAGCCTTCTTGCAGATGTGATGCTTGTGCTCTAAAAGCTGGAATCAAGAGTGGAAGCGTTTCTGAAGACATCTGCTTTGTCCTTTTTTTATATTTTATTGTTTGTTTTATTTTATTTTGCACAAGAACGACAAGTCTTAACAAGTGATCATGATGAATGTGAGGTGAAGCAGGTGCATGTGGGCCGTCTAAGTGACCTTTTGGGTGTTTAGCTTTCAACATATCCCAGGCATGTATGAATTTTGGACTCACCCTGAAGTCTCAGGTTTTGATCAAATCTGCATTTGTGGAGCCCATTTAAATGCTTGATGTCCCAGTATCATGGACACAGCCAAGTTATTTTCTTTGAAATGATATGTTCGCTAAATGTTTACTAGCCTATAGTTAAGGCTGTACAAAGCTTTCATAACTAGGCAAGAATGATTTTTCACTCATGCACACACTAGTAGATCATTCCTAAAATTTTTGACACACTGTCTCTATGATCATGTTAAGCTTGTTCTTTTGGTAGTCCTTTTCTTTAAATGTAGCCCACCTACCCACCTAAACATTTAATTTATTTGACATTTTTTCTCTACTCTGATGCAATGCCTTTAACAGTCTTAATTGAGTCTGGACCAGAGCCGGAGGGAGCTGGAGGCAGCTTGAGCTTTCAGGCTCACACCAGACCCATTAGCATGGCCCGGACATGCTGGCAGCCGGAACCACACTAAAGTGTTTAAAGATGTTTGTGTTCACTTTAGGAGACTGCTATTTATGAAACTCTGTGAGCTAATTTGTGCTGCAGCATTTGGACTCAGCCTGAGGAGGCACAAAGCATGGGTTTATGAGATGATTTAGGCCAGTGGGAGGGAGGGGTAGTAACGGATTCATTCAAGTGAGGGCCAGTCCCAGTGCTCTGTTTGTCCCTCGCCAGCTGCCAGACAGAGTCTGTTTCCTCTCCCCTCTATTGTTTTGAGCCTCGGAGGTGAGCTTGATTACACAAATCTGGAGGTAATGCAACTCGGCCTCTTCTCAGAGTCCCTGTGCCAGCTGCCAAGTGCCCCCCTTTATGTTTCTGGGCAGACAGCTCTCAGGGGACCTGCAGTCTGGTCTGGTGTTGATGTTGCTCTGCTCTCTCTGTGTTTCTAGGAAGGATGATAAGGACTACGCCCTCAAACAGATTGAAGGCACTGGCATCTCTATGTCAGCCTGCAGAGAGATTGCCGTAAGACCATTTTGCTTTCTGTTCCCCTTTGTGTTTTATTCAGCACCTTCATGCCAGGTCTAGGTGGTTTCTTTGAATCACTTCTATTCACAAAGTAGCCTTTGTTAAATAGGCGAAGGCCATCAAGCACAATAGCTAGAAAGGATCACAGAGGAAAAGAAGAAGAATGACGAAACGGGTCTTGGCCTGTAAAATAGACGTGTATGTTAGGTGAAATATTTACAGTACACAGTATTCTAGGTGGTTCACTTCCCACAGTTTGTATGTGCAATAAAAATGCTTAGACCAGGCCATCTGTGATTCATGGTTTCTTCCATAAGAGTCTGTTGCCAGTCTGTGGCAGTGCTCTGAATGTGTTGGTATATTGCAGCTGCTGCGGGAGCTGAAGCACCCCAATGTCATCTCACTGCAGAAGGTGTTCCTGTCACACGCAGACCGTAAAGTATGGCTGCTGTTTGACTACGCCGAGCATGATCTCTGGGTAAAACACACACACACACACACACACAAAGCCCCTGTCAGTGCATGGTATTTACTAAACATATTGTGATGTTGTTTGCCAGATATACAAATATCAGTATGAATGTGGAAACAATTGAGTATTTTTCTTTATAAGTTATTTTAAGTGCTTTTTCCAGGTTTACTGTGTAACACCAACTTGCACATACACACTATAGATACCTAGCCACATTTGTACACAATTTAACCATTCTCAATGGCATACTTACAAGTAGGTTGCATACTTTTTGTGCTTTCTCCTGCTTTTGTTTTGCACATATTTGATCATTTCCCATTTTACCTCTTTTTGTTTGAAATCAGGGATAAAAACACAGGCATTCACCAACACCAGTATTACTCACCCTGCCTGTAGCACTCACATTCACAGAGAGCCAGATGCTAGAAGAGAGACACAAAATGGTGGTTGTTATGCACCATTTGCACACACACACGCACACACACGTCATAAGTATCCAAAATTGAGTGGTGAAACCTCTACTACACTAATGGTGGCAGTTACAACTGAGTTTAATTGACAAATTTTGCCACAGAGCTGCAAGGCTCACATTTTCCAAACAGCACCACAAACAGTGACTCTTATGGCCTCTTGCATAAACTCATATTTTGGACCACCCAATTGCAAAGAGAGACAAAAAGTGACACATTAGACAATACATACTCTAATTCATATTATCTTGTCTTTCCATAGCACATTATTAAGTTCCACAGAGCGTCCAAGGCCAACAAGAAGCCTCTCCAGCTGCCCAGAGGAATGGTCAAGTCTCTGCTCTACCAGATCCTGGATGGCATCCATTACCTCCATGCAAACTGGGTCCTACACAGAGACCTTGTAAGAGAATTGGGAAGGGAAAGAGGAGAGGAGAGGGGATTTAGAAAATATTTAAGGAGGGATATGAAACAGACACAAGATAACAGTGGAGGAGAGATAGGAGCAATGTGATTGGACTGAAAATCTACCAAAGGCAGATGAAGACATGACACATGTGTTCAGCCATAGCTCATAACCACCTGTTTTTTTTCATTATGTGGATTTTTTTTTGTCTGTGTAGATGAAAGATGATTTATGTATAAATGTGTTGCAGTTGCCCCAGCATCTCTTAATCTTTGACCTGTAAGGTTTTTCTTTTACCATAATTTCATATTCTTGTTCTGGTGAATGATTATTGCCTGGAAACTTCCTATTAATTTGAGGAATTATTTAGACATGAAGAAAACATTATAGACGTTGTCTCATAAGTATTTCAATTGAGTTTTTTAACATGATTTTAAAATTACTTTACAATAGTAGTGTCACTCTTTCACAGATTTTTGAATTTTAGATTGAGAAGCCAAATTGTCTGCCATTTAAATCCATTGACTGAACACAGGCAGGCAGAAATGGCAGATCTCCCCTCCTGTGGCATGCAGTGGGCATTTTGAGGCCACTAGAGGGCGGCAGTGCAGAATTTTGAATACACACTGCACATCTTGTTCTCACAGTGTAGTAGTCCAACAACTGGGCCAACAAACTAATCTAAATTCATCTCAGGTAATGTGCTGTCAGTTTTTAGAATATTAGGATTGTGGAAACCTGTTTGTAATTATTTTGTGTTTTTTTTTTCTTTCTTTCTTCCAGAAACCAGCTAACATTTTAGTGATGGGGGAAGGGCCAGAGAGGGGTAGAGTAAAGATCGGTATGTATGAAGCAGCCTCTTATTTAAATTTTTATGTCTTTTATTCTTTACTTTTATAAAAATTTCCCTCTGCCTTGTTGTTCCACAGCGGACATGGGGTTCGCCCGTCTCTTCAATTCACCACTGAAGCCTTTAGCCGATCTGGACCCTGTGGTGGTCACCTTCTGGTACAGAGCACCTGAACTGCTGCTAGGGGCCCGGCACTACACCAAAGCCATCGGTGAGAAGTGTATTATCAGTGTGTATGTAGGCAGCTGTCCATGTGTGAATATGTGTGTCCAGTTTTTTTTTTTTTTTGGCACGATTGACAGCGTTGACGTGGTCTCCACCCCTCTCTCAGACATCTGGGCGATTGGCTGCATCTTTGCGGAGCTGTTGACATCTGAGCCCATATTCCACTGTCGCCAGGAAGACATTAAGACCAGTAACCCGTACCACCATGACCAACTGGACCGCATCTTCAATGTCATGGGCTTCCCTGCTGGTGAGACCTCACTGCTACCAAATATGGGCCAAAAATAAATGTGGAAAAAGTTTAAAAAAAAAAACAAAAAGTGAAACACTTGAATACATATTGATTTATTTGGTTTCACATAACTGAACAGGCTCCAAAGGGAGAATATTACTTGCCAGATTAAAGGGAACTAAGTACTTCTGTTATTTCAAATAGTTGTAATGTAGGTTAATGCTGGTCAGCTACTACTATGTCAAAGCCTTCCTGCTACTGTTTTTCAAGGGAAAAAATGCACCATGAGGTTAAATATTTTCCATCTCCTGCAAAGGCAGATTATTTCCTTGGTCTTTCCTTGCTCCTTTTCTTTAGGCTGTAATGTGGTCTGTGGGCTTTGAACATAGATCCAGTGACAGTATAGATGTATCCAAATCATAAGCATAATAAGTTTTTTGCAAGACTACATTTGGGGCTGTATTTTCCAGTTCCTTTGAGCTGCTTTTGATCATTTCTTACCATCCCTGCCACTCTAGTTGCATAATTTACCAGTCTGCTTGATGGGTTTCTTTTAGATTTTGCAGGAAATCAAGTCTTAGAAATCTCACATTGGACCAATTTTAACAAATCCCTTTGCAAAGAAAAGGAAAAGCAGATTATTTAGGGTCTCTGTGAGAGAAAATGACTGTTGCTGACTCACCTTTTTCATTAGCATTTGAAAGTGCAAGTCATTTCTCAGTGATATGAGAAAATCTTTTTATGTGATACTTTAAATGCACAACATGGTTGTTCTAGTTGTAATGAGGGAATGCCGTGCAGAAACGATGAGTATTTGTACTTTAAAAGATTGAATTCCAGAGGCTAAGACCAAATAATCTGTTCTTGAAGTGAGAGAGGGACGTGACACGGTGTAATCCTGTCTCTCCCTCATTTGACAGATAAAGATTGGGAAGACATCAAGAAGATGCCAGAACACTCCACCCTGATGAAAGACTTCAGAAGGAACACGTGAGTCTTCAGAGCAGCACTGTCCCCATTTTCTGAAAGATCTAAAATGAAGTTAGAATGACGAGACCTGTACCCACTGGTGTAATATAAAATAAAGCATTGGTTTACTAATCTGTCATTATTGCTGTGTGATTTACATTGCATGTTGTTAGAATGCTGTAATAGTAATGTTTTTTGCTGCACATTCCCAGAAAGCATAATATTGACCTGATATGTTTCTCCCCTCTATCACAGATACACAAACTGCAGCCTTATAAAGTATATGGAAAAACACAAAGTCAAACCTGACAGCAAAGCATTCCACTTGGTGAGCATCCTGAGTTGAAATGCCTCTGTAATAGAGCAATTTCATGAAATTTGCATAGCTTAAACACATCATAAAAACATGACAGTGCACTCTAGCTATATTTTCTGTTCTTGTGACACATCATGCATGCATTCTCACTACAGCCTGCCACTGCATTTATCATATACTTCTGTTTCCCAGTCATTATATTTTGTGAGAAGGCTAACATATTAACATTATTCCAGCTTCAGAAGCTGCTGACCATGGACCCGATCCGTAGAATCACATCTGAGCAGGCCATGCAGGACCCCTACTTCCTAGAGGAGCCCCTGCCCACCTCCGAGTGAGTCGCAACATTCACACAGCTCCGTGTCCAGCCCAGCCATGTTGTGCTGCTCCTCAGCTTAGGTCGCATGACCCACAGAAGCCTAGCGTGTCGGTCGAGTCCCTCAGTTAATTAGTTCTGAGTCATGGGAATAAACGTTTGAAGTTGACAAGCCTCTTTTTCTTTCCCCCAGTGTATTTGCAGGCTGCCAGATTCCCTACCCCAAGAGGGAGTTCCTGACAGAAGAAGAGCCAGAGGATAAGGCAGACAAAGTAAGAAATGTGTGTGCCTCATACTTTCTAACTATAGTTGTATGGGGTACCTTATCTAATATAGTGCTGAAATGATTAGTCGATTAATCAGTGGGTTGATCAGCAGAAAAATAATCAATTATAACGTGTAATCAGTGAAAGGTTTTAGTCATTTATCAAGTAAAAATCTAACATTTGCCTCACAAAGATGCCTATTCTTCTCCATTCATTTCAGTATACAATTAATACTTTGGTATTGATTTTTGTATTGATTGATTTTGTTGTTTTTGTTCTGCTGGTCAGACTAAGGAAGCAATTTAAAGACATCACTTTGGACTCTGCTTACATCCAATGAGCATTTGTCATTATTTTTGACACTTACTAGACTAAATGATCAATCAATTAATTGAAAAAAAATCAGTAGATGAATTGACATTGAAAATAATCATTGCAGCCCTAATGTTATGATTAGATAGACGTGGGGACTGTGTCTTAAGCACAGGAGAACATCTGATATATGTAGTTATAACAAAAGACCCCGGTGTGATTTGTCTGTACAGTTGTGTATGGTTGATGAAGGCTTTTTTCCGGTCTGGTTTCTGTGCCCACAGAAGAACCAGCAGCAGCAACAGGGGAACAACCACACCAATGGGGCGGGGCACACTGGCAACCCTGAAAACAGTCACGCCCAGGGCCCACCTCTGAAGAAAGTGCGAGTTGTCCCGCCCACCACTACCTCAGGCGGCCTCATTATGACCTCAGACTACCAGGTATAGTAGTTTCCTCTCCTTCTGTCTG
>OMKZ01000990.1:8771-21268 GCA_900302535.1 Neoniphon sammara
TGACTTATGCTAAACGTCACCCTTATTTTTTAATATCTGCAAGGATCATAACTCTGCTCATTAAGGATGCAGCTCTCGAGGTTAAACTTTAGCTCTGGAGAGGAGGAGAGAGAGGAGGAGAGGAGAGGAGGGGAGAGAGAGGAGGAGAGGAGAGGAGGGGAAGGAGAAACAGGAGAGAAGAAAAAGCATCTCTGAACAGAACAGTAAAAAGGAGAAAAGAGAGGAAATCCAGCTTGTATTCCCTCATGAGCTGCTATTCCACACTGAGGGGAGATGGAGATTTTACTGCAGTGAGCTGAAACCAGTTCAACCAGTTTCACGTCCCATGTGTCTTAATCTCACAGTGAATGTAGGCAGTGGTAGTAGGACTAGTAGCAGTAGTAGTAGTAGTAGTAGTGGTTATAATAGTAGTTGTTTTTGTAATAGTTGTAGTTATGGTTGTAGCGATAGTAGTTATAACTGTAGTTGTAATAGTTGTAGTAATTATAAAATGTGATGAAATGAATTTAAGCAGCAGTAGTGACAGTAGTAGAAGCAGTTGTAATGAATGAATGAATGAATTAATGTTATTTAAGTGTTATGCCATTAAATGGTTCATCCTGGATGGGATTACAAGACAAGAAAAAAAATACAGGAGAGAGAAAAAAAAGAAAGAAAGAAAGAAAGAAAGAAAGTGAAAACAGCTTCCAGCCGGGCTGGTCAAACTCCCGGGCTTCACAGAAGAAATGGCGCATTATACTTTTCACAGACGCGGAGCCCTCAGATGAGTCCCGGGCTTTCCTCGAGTCATTTGCAAACCTAAAAGTCTCATTTCCAAACAGACACTGTAATGGCTGTGAGTCATCCATATTTATCAAATCATTTTCACATTCATTTTCTGTTTCCCCCAGATCACACATCGGACAAATTTGATTTTTCTCTTCCGGGCCAGTAGTAGTAGGCCTAGGAGTTGTAGTAGTAGTAGTAATAGTAGTATTTGTTATCATTGGAGACAGAGATTCTTGGTTGTATGAATGTCATACAGCTTAAGTTTCAATAGTTTGAACAAAAGAGGTAATGATCATACAATATGCCAAAAACAGAATATAACATTTTTGAAATCATCCGGACTACAACAATAACTATAGCCAGGCTACACCCCAATATTTTCCCTTTAATAAAAATCAGATATCAGTCTGTCATGATGGATTTTAATCTTGATTTCAGTGGAGAGTTTTAGTGTCCCATGATGGTTTAACTGTTGTTTCAGAGGCTTTTCCACCCTGACAAGAATAAAATTGTGGCAGAAACACTGAATACTTGTCATTTTTGTGGATTTTTTTGGGGGGATTAGGAACTGTGATCACAATATCTAGCAGAATAATTGGGATCGTCGTCTCAGCCGCAGCCGTTCTCCCCAAACTATCTGAATTATGAGAGCCCACCTGTGTGACAGCAGAATGAGACGAAGCAAACAGCTTGGGCTTCTCACTTCAAAGTTAGACGACTCGCGTACAGGAAACAAACAAAAAAGAAGAAAAAAAATCCTCTCAAACATGACAGCTGACGGAGATTTGTGTTAGATGTCTGAAACGTCTGGGAGAAAGAAAAGAAAAAACAACATGGATGGGAAAGAAACGATTTTGTCGGTTGATTGGAGTGTCGTGAGGAACATCTGCACTTGATTTCGCACTGCCGGGGAAGTACATGAAAGCGGCTTTAGAGGATGAGATGTCTTTTTTTTGTTGGTTTTTTGTTGCCATGAGAAGTTGCAGTTTGACAAGCTGGGCGGTCCCACGGGGGAAGGCTGCCTTCAGCTGCACCGCCTCACTGTGAGTCAGACAGACGCACAGACCCGACACGACGCCTCTGACTGTTTGTAAATATGCAAGACTGATGTGAAACCAAGGAATGGAGGAGGAGACCTTGACTGTGCTTTTTTATTTTTTGGGGGGCAACATGGTGACTCTGTAGAAAGTCCTGGGTTTGACTCACGGCCCTGACACTTCCTGTACAGATTTGTACAAATTTACCTACGTTTCCTCCCTCACTGTAAGCATTTGAGGGAGTACGACCAAATGTGAATGGAGCCTGACAGACTAATACTGCGTTCATAGCCATATCAGAGTTGATGGCATTGTGTGGCAAAGTGGGAGAAATCAAGTAGCAAATCCTGAGTTTCCAAGTAGTAAATACGACAAGGGAGAAGACACTAAAGTTTTTTTCCGAGTAGGAAGCTTGTATTTACTGTTTTAACGATGAATGCATGAATGCAGCATAAGTAGAAACAGCTCCAGTTGCTGCCCTGTGCGTTCTGCTGTGCCAGGCCAGACTTGATGATGTTGTGCTGAAACTGCTGACCTGGAAAACAAAGCATGGTCTTCACGGCCAAAATATGATGGGCAACACAATGTTGTATTTTTTCTTTTTTTGTTTCTTTTTCATGAAAAAAGATGTAACCCTCTTATAATCACCAACATTCTGGTTATAACTCTAGTTTAATCACATTTTTCTCAGTAACTCAATAAATTCATTACAGTTACATTTATTTTGTAATTTAATCATGCCTGTACACCATTATTCCCCAGCTCTGCGTATAAGTACATGCAAGACACTAAATTGCCTACAGGTGTGAATAAAAGTGTTTAAAAGTAAATTCTTGAAAATGTTGCTAGAACAATAATTTCTAGGATGCAAATGAGCAAAGAGGCCAATCTTTGTCTTGGTGCAGGAGAGACTTCGGAGTTGCTCTTCTGGCTTAGCGGTGGGACAGACTGTCTTGTAGCCAAAAGGTCACAGGATCAATCCTCGCCACAGCCGGCGTGTCCACAGGGAGCTCACAGAGTCAGAAGACAGACTCACGTTTGCAGCACAGTCTTCGGTCTCATGGAAAAATACCACAGCGTGCTTATTCAACTGTTCACGCTTTGTCTTTGTGGGCTGAATTCACAACGAGTCCGCTTTGAATCTTGAATTTCCTCCAAGCTTCAAAGCTAGATCACTGAAAATCCAACCTTAGACACACTGAACCGTTGTCATTTTATTCCATTTTCAGCAGAAAGCAATAAATGTAACTTATAGAGGGCTACTGCTGTCTTTAGTTACAGCTCATTTATTCCTATCCATGTCTGGTTTGTGCAAAATACTAAAAAACTTGCTGTTATTATTTAAAGGAACCAAATGAACAGAATAAGTGGTTCAAAACAGAAAGGAGGTGGGAAGTTACATGAAGCATTAACATTTTTGACTGTTTCTGTAGGTTTGAGCTTGACTTCAGACACTCAGACATCATTTGACGATCCTGTGGTTTTCTAAAGATGTAAAGCAGAGAAAGTGGCTGATGAAATGTGGTATGTAAATGGTAAGAAGCCTGAACGCAACCAAAAATGGGGATTTTATTTCAAGATTTGAACCCAATAAATGCAAAATGTGCAAACTCCACTGCAGCAAATATTTCAGCGAGGCAAACATCTTCACCAGATGCACCAACCACTGCAGCCGATGGACAACAGAAGCTGTTCTCTGCCCTGGATGTGAGCTCTGTTTGAATGCAGGATCTCCATTTTCCTTGTATCATGAAGCAGGTTGATGTACGAATCTCCTCCAGGATGCAGGCAGGCTGCTGCAGGTTTAAAACAGGAAGGTAAAGCAGGTGAGAATCCATCCGGGGACGAGACAAAATAAAAGCTGTCTGTTTGAGAAAATGTTTGGGAGGTGAGAGGAGCGTCTTTGTCCATCTGTTACCCTTCAGATGTACGAGAAGTGAGGCCTGCGCGTCTCACAAACTCACTTTCAGACTCATGAAAGCCTTGGTTCAGTCCTTAAGGAGCTTAGATGAATAAAAAAAATAAATACTTATTGCTGATTTTATTATGTATGCTGTATACTTGTCAGAAAGATAAAGAGAAAACTCTAAAGTCCAAGTAGTGGGTATACAGCAAGTCATCTTGTCTTCTTCTTACAAAATTTCACATTTTTTTTAAAAGCACTGCATGAAAAAATTAAAATGCTTAGATCCATTTTGCATCAGAATCCCTCCAGTCCTGTTTCAAGCCAACATGGACTGAAAAATGACTTTTCCACCTTGTTTGCTAATTCTCCAAATGACAACGTGCACCGATAAATACACTGTATTCATCGGTGCACTGTATTTTAACGGTTATTTCATGTCGTACATACGGTTACAACCAATAAAACTATAACAGATTTTGAAATTTACAGCTTCACAGTTTAGTGTGTGTTTGTGTCAACATGCTGTGGTGGTGAAAACCCTGCCTCCTCTTCCTGAGACACCGTGGTTCTGCCCCGGTGGCTGACTTTATTCATTTGAAATAATCTGTAAATTGTGAAGCTGGAGATTATGCACAAAGCATTTCACAGCGGATCACTCCACCGACTACAGCCAGTGTGCCATGAGCTTCACTGCTTTTCTCTTTCCATTTTTTTATGCTTGTCCACCCTGTCTTGAGGAGATAAAAGCATTTCTTTATAAGGTAGTGGGGTTTGTTTGAAGAGTTCTGGTGTCCCATGATGATCTGAAGGCTGTCTCAGAGGCTTTTCCACCCCGAAAAGAATAAAAATAAAAAACAAAAAAATCTCAAAAACACTGAATACTTGGGATTTTGTGAGTGCTTAAAAAGGATGTAAAGACACGGCACAAAATATCAGCTATTTGTGACATCAGTCAAAAAAATATTGGTACCAGCCTTGAAAGCAACGATTTAAGAAACACAGAACCTTGTTTGTCTCCATTTCTGCACTGTGGCTTTATAATGATGCTGCTGATGGTCTTGTTGGGACTGTGCAAAGATCTGCTGCAGCAATTACCTTGCCTGTCACTCCTTACTCTGTGTGTGTATGTGTGTGTGTGTGTGTGTGTGTGTGAGAACAAAGTATGTGTGTGTGTGCAATCTGCTAGTCTCTTACTGCATGTGGGTGTGACAATGTGACAATCTGTCTTTCTGCGTGTGTGTGTGTGTGCGTGTGTGGCACAACAGTGTTTGAATCTGGAAAGCGGCTCTATGTAGAACTCATTACTGTATAAAAAGTAGGAAAAAAATAAAAAAACCCATTTCAGCCTAAATAATATATCGTGTCATTCCAAAATGAGTCGAGTGAAATTTATGTAAACAGCCCAGAACAAGCATATGGAGATATTAAGTAATTGTCTATCACAGAACAGAATGATAAAAATGAAAAAAAGACTAAAGGAAACAGAACAAAGCGCAGTTTGACACCGAGCGGCGTGTTGGGAAGGCACAGCAGGCCGACCAAATCCATACAGTCGAGCACGCAGGGGAAAAATCCCAAGAAAACCTTATTAGGAGTAAAATAGGACGACACGTTGGCTGAAGCAAAACAATAAAATGTTTCAGTCTGCTGTGGCAGCCTGGAGTCACCGCCAGGTAAAATCACTGTGAGCTACAGGTGACTGAGACACACACACACACACACATACACACACACACACACACGGTCGAACTGAGCAGACATATTCAGCCACTTACACACTCCTCCAGACAGCAGGCAGACAGTGAGTGTAATGATGCAGACAGACTAAGAGGCAGCAGGCAGTGCTGTCTGTACTGAGGTAAAAAAAAAGAAGACATCTACTATTACAGAATGATTGATCAGTGTCATAATATTCAAATAAAAATACAGTTTGTTCATTGGAGGAAACGTAAGACTTTGGTTGATAGTGAGAAGATTTCTGCACCATTAATTCTCTTCATGTTAGAGATTTTGAATAATGAACTAGAATGAATTGTTTTTCAAAATGTAGTAAAAGTATGAAACATTGAGCTCATATACATAGCCATATGCTTTTATATAAAAATACACACAGTCAAACCATAATAACACAGGATTTCATTCCGAGTCCGTTATGGATAAATCGCACTAATCTCAGGGATGTGAGAGCACATCGCCGCATGCCACAACCGGATTAGCCGACAGCAAATTACCTCTGTGTGTCAGCGGTCCACAGCATGAGAGGCTTGTCAATGGGTTTGTGTTTGCAGGTGACATCTACAACTCTGTGGAGCTGTAATCTGTGGTTACGATGTTTGAAGACAACAGGGGGTCGGACAGAGCGAGTGAGTAGTTGCACAGTTGTTCTCAGTGGTAATCCAAGTCTGAGATGTATTCCAGGAACTTGATGTTGAATTTATGGATTATTCTGTGGATACACAACGATAAATGTTGATCAAAAGGCCCTGAAATTCTGGCTGACAAATGATGCATTCTTGTGTACACTTCAGAATAATTAGCTTTACCTGATATAGTCTTTACCCAGATTGACCTTCAAATTTGTGAAATTTTCAT
The DNA here is from genome assembly GCA_900302535.1 of Neoniphon sammara. Lineage (NCBI taxonomy): Eukaryota > Metazoa > Chordata > Actinopteri > Holocentriformes > Holocentridae > Neoniphon > Neoniphon sammara. Next base: position 15,075 of record OMKZ01000990.1, read on the forward strand.
GTAGATTGGTAAAGAAAACGCTAAAAGTTAGACTCCATTTGGGTGCAACACACATTTTACATTTTAATCACAGTGACACACACCCCCACCAGGGCCAGCTAGTGACGCTGATCTCTGTGTGTCAAGGTGGTGCAGGTAAATGGACCCAAACACAGAGGCTGAGTGAACAAAACTTTACTTAAGCAAAGGCACAGAAAACACGGGACACGCTGGTAAACAGATAACAGACCAGGCAAGGGTGGAAACAAGGAACATAAACGAAGAACAAAGGAGACTGACAGGTGTATATATACACACAAGGAATTAATCACAAAGCAGGAGACACCTGTGAGGGGGCGGGGACAGGAATTAGGAGGGACACATGACTGGCTGAGAGGACAATGAGGGGGCGGGGCTAACGAGGCTGATGTAAGGGCAGGTGTGCAGGAAAACAGGCAGGGCAAGGCTACGGGATCAGAGGAGGGACACAAACCAAAGTCTTTAAAATGAATGGGCGCCAACAGTTGGAGTAAAGAAACGAGGGACCAAAGGAGATATAAAGGAAATGAGTGGATAAAAAGAATAAAAGACAGATTAAGACAAACTATTACATAAATGCAAGTCTACAAAATGAGTTATATTATTTTACGTCTACTTTCTTACTGTAAGTCAAAAGTAACACAAAAAAATGAACACAACGTAATAACAAATGGACACACAGCACCTGTTGAGAATTCAGCCCAACCACAAACAGCGGTAGTTCAATAAAATTTTGCTTGTGCTTTTTCCCCAAATACGTTAAGACTGGAGCCCTCTACTGGTACAGGACACACATTACACAAGACAGGACACCAAACGTTACCCTGTCTCATCTTGTCTTGTCTCATCTCATCTAACCCCTCCTCAGAATCTAATTTAATCTAATCCTGGAACAATTTCCTCCCTCCCAAGAAAACAATAAAAAAGCCTAATTTCTTTTGCAGAAAGAGGTTAAAAATATGTTGCAAAATGGGAGGAAAAGAAAATTATGTATGACACCAAGCTCAGCCCCGCTCAGACTTCAGGCAGCTTGTTTTGTCAGGCCTCAACATGCTGCTGAAATTAGATAGAAAATGTTTATAAGTTGGTGGAACTTAATGAAAAAGTTTATATTAGTTATGCTCTATGGGATGTGAGAGTTTTTAATGCTCCATATCACCAGTCTCCATATAGACCCTGAAAAGCAGATGGAAACTTGTAATTCCAGGCTTGTTAAATGCATCCATCCACTTCACAAAGAGAAATTACTGCTACATTTAATTTCATCATCCCACCACATCTTCTGCCGGGGAAACATCTTCCCTTGAGGAAATGATCTACACAGTCAAGCAAATCACATTTTTCAGATGCAGCCGTTGTAAAAGCCCTATTTGTTCTTGCGTGCCGGTTGAACCGCTGCTGCTCTTGCTCTCCAACCCCAAGAGGAGCTGCTCTGATCTGAAATGTGCTCTCCTCTCAGCTGCAGCGAACGGTCCGACAGCTGCTTAGTTGGGAAACATTGGACTTCTGCTTTACAATGGACTAATGTGATGCCACCTGCTATCTGACAAAACAGATAAGAACTACTTTCAGTGTGGTGTTCAGATTCCCCTGCATGTAAATGGAAGCAAAGATCATGGAGGAAGAAAATGTTTACAAACATTACTTGACATATTGTGTTTCAGTATGATCCATTTTGCACAGAATGCTGTAGCAGCTTCTGCTACTTTTAAATGCTACTTTTTAAAAAAAAACTTTTTTTTTTTACAATAGGGCAAACAATTTGAAATACTGACTATATATGAAGTCTCATTTTTTCCTCCACATTTAAACATTCCAACCCTTTCTCAAACCCCAAGGTCCCGTCATTACCAGCCAAATGTACAACACAGTGGTATACATATATGTAACAAACAAATAAATAAATAAGCAAGTAAGTAAGTAAACAAATAAATAAATAAATAAATAATGAAGGGTTCATTTGCAAAAACAGATATCCTCTGTTGTCATTTATTTATGTATTTTTAGAATGGGATTTATCTGTATCTGCAAATGAACTCTTCAAATAAATAAATAACTCACTAAATAAATAAATGACAAGGCACTATTTCACATTTAATTCATATATTTCAGTGTTCATCATTTACTCCTTCAACAATCTGCCAGGAACTCTGAAAGCTTTACGTCAGTTCGCTCTGGTAGAACAGCGCCCTCTTCCTGTTTTGTGCCGTAAAACAACACAGCAGATTTCCTGACAAATCTGGCCCGATGGCTCAAAGTTTTAAATGCAGCGCAGAGGCGGGCAATCTTCTCGACAATGGCCTCGTTTGCCCACATTAATTCCCCTAATGCCTAAAAAATGGCAGCGATAATGATTTGATTTATTGAGGATGGAGGAACGTGAAAGATGTGGACGGACCTGCTACCATGAAACTGTGTATGTGTGTTATTCTGTGTATTTTGAAAGTAAAAGCAGGGCTCGTACTTTGAAAATCCGAGCTCCTCTGCTCCTCTGCGGCCGTCCAGCGCAGCCCAGTGATGTGAGTGGACGTGAGGTTGTGATTAATGGTGGTAGTAATGGTTTAGTCAGTGCGGCATATGAGTCCGGCTAACGGCTCGGCTCTGTGCTGTGATGGAGGCCGACAGCAGAGTCACCTCCACAGCCTTGCCCCACTGTATTCCTCTACCTGACTCGCTCTCTCTCTCTCTCTCTCTCTCTCTGTCCTTCTCTCTCGCTCGGTCTGCATCCTGACAGAGTTCGCCAATAGAAGTCAGTCTCATTTTATTGTTTCTTTCTCTCTTTCTTTCTTTGCCCCACAAAGCCTGTCCTCATAAAATTTTGTGAAAGAGCTCGATGTCTCAAAAGGCAAATGAGCTGAAAAAAGAGAATTTGCTGACCGCCTTCGTTTTGTCGTTCTTTCTTTCTTCTTTCTTTCTTTTTCTGGTTGGATTCATTAACTGTGCTTCTTTCTTCCCCTTCTTCCTTCTTCTAGAAAGATTTACAGATTGACTTCAACTTGTTTTGGTATGTTTTCCTCTCTTTCTCCCCCTTTCTCCATTACCTGACTGGATTCAATGATTGTCTTCTTTCTTTCTTTCTTTCTTTCTTTCTTTCTTTCTTTCTTTCTTTCTCTTCTGGATTCCCTGACTGCCTTCAAGTTGTCTATTAACTATTAACCCCTCTATTCTCTCAGATAGAAAATCTAGCCTCAGTGAGTGCCTTCAAACTGTTTTGATACCCATTTTCTTTTCATTCATTCTTTTGAATTTGTTCCCTTTATCCTCCTCTTTTCTGGATTCCCTGATTGCTTTCAGCTTGTAATGGTGTATTTGTCTGAAGTTTTTCACTAATTTTTTTCTTTCTATCTTTGTTCCTTCTCTCTCCATCTTCAAGGCTTTCAGGTAACGAAACACAACCTCTGGTGGCCATGCTGGAGGTCCACCATTTGTGTTTCTAAAAGGTGCAACTTCTTGATTTTTTTTTATATTCTTTCTTTTGACCAAGAAGAACTGATCAATTAATTACTGATATATCTGACTGATTTTGTGTTGAAGTAGTCAGCCTGCACCCATAGTATTTGATCAGCTAGCTATTTTTTTTTTTTTTTTTCTGAGCTGACTCTTGTCAAGCTACAACTCTTCATGTTTTGGAGTAGAGACTGAGCTAAAGACAATGTATATTTGTATATGTATGTATATTTTTTAAATTATGTATTTATTTATTTATTATTATTATTTTTTTGCGTAGAGTCATTTCACCACTAGACCTCCATGGTGGCGCCAGCTGTGGTTGCTAGGAGATTTATGACACTTTATGACACAACTACACACCCCCCGGTTGCCCCCCACCACACCCGGTTTTCTGGTTATTTGCAAGAGCACTCTCCTATAAAGGATCTGATTGGTTTATGTGCTCGTCTGAAATGACCTGTGAAATGAGAAGCGTTTGGACGGGCTGCTGTTTAAATGTTTGAGCTGCAGAATAAAGTGGAGGGCAGCTGGCACTTCAACCCTGCTGTTTGGATCACTGTGTGTGTGTGTGTGTGTGTGTGTGTGTTAATGTACAAGTGACTATGTGTCCATATGTGTGTTCATGTCCAACCTTGTATGTACATACATGTATGTGCTAATGTATGCACTGAGTTGTCTGTTTATGTGCGTGCATGTTTTAATTGTGTGAGCGTGCATGTACAATATGAACTAATATGTGTGTGTATTTGTGTGCACATGCTGTAGGCTAATGTACATGTGTGTGTTACACAGTTAAAGTATTGATGGAGTGCATGTAAGTTTCTGTGTGAATATATATGTGTGCACAAATTAGTTTATTTCACAATGCAAGTATTGTGTGCATGTATTCACATGCATGTATTTGTGTGTGTTTGTGTGCATGTGCATATGCAGCAAGTGTGTGTGTGTGTGTTTGTGTGTGTGTGTGTGTGTGTGCGTGTGTGTGTGTGTGCATGTGCAAGTGTGTGTGCAAGTGTGTGCATGTGCATTTGTGTGTGGGTGTGTTTGCATACATACTGCAAGGAATTGTTATTATACATTTTGGGATAGCCCTCATGATGTTTTTCTACCCTCCCAACACACACACACAAACACACACACACACACACACACACACACACACACACACACACACACACACACACACACCAATCACATTCTCTCACCCGATCAAAGACCTATTTTGCGATTGCCAAAAACGAACAAAACAGGACACCATTGACTGCCTCAAATGTTTAGACTAATTAAAGTTGCTGAGATGAGACAAATAGCGCAGCAGATAGCAGATAGTGCGTTCATCCAAGACTGTAGTGGATAATGGAGGGGGCGGCAATGTTTGTTTTTGATTGGCAGCTCATGGTGATATATGGTTATTAAGGTTTCAGTATTTAGACAGCTGTTGGTGAATGCTCCGTGGTTCCTGCATCAGCTGCTCTGCCAAATGTGAGTCAGGAAGTCAAACAGAGAAGGATGGTTTTCCCCTCAGGCTTGTTTTTCAGAAATGATGAAATGCACTTTTCTTATTGCGAGTGGAAATGTCACGTAAACAACCGCTGCTGTCCGGTGAAAACCTCCCAACTCCTTTTTTTTCTTTATGTTTCATTGAATTGAAAGTTAAGGCGTTCTTTTATAGGCTGAGTAAATTGCATGACCTCAGGGCTACGTCAGAGAGGTCCCAACTTCATTTTATGCTTTCAAAAAATGCATAGGGGTCAGTAGGAAAATCAAATGACTCTTTTTTTCCCCTTTGAAATGCCTTTAAAGTTCATTTGTGGGTGTGGAAAGTGAATGAGCAGCTACCATGAAGGTGCCCTTTAGCAAGGCACTTAACATCTGCTTCAGTGCTCTGTAGCCACCAGTGGAAGTGTGTGGTTATACTGGACAGCTCCTAGTGTGTGTGTGTGTGTGTGAGAGAGAGAGAGTGTGTGAGTCTGAAGCAGAGCCCTGCTGGGAAAGAGCGTGGAGCCCAGCCAACCTTCCCTGGCTAAATTAAAGTGTAAAAGTTGATTGACAGGTCATGGTAAAAGCGTCCTCATTGGCTGGTGTCAGAATGTTTTTTTTTTTCTCTCCTGGCTCATCTGTTTTAGCCAGTTAAAGTCGGGAAATAAAGACGGGAGATAATGTCTGCAGGACTCCAGTTGTGATTGACAGCTGGTGGTTGCTGCTGCATGCTGCGTGGGCGATCAGCTGGACACTCATGATGTGCACAGACAGGATTTTACAGCCAAACTGGTGTCTGCAGGAGTGTGTGTGTGTATGTCCATACAGTATATGCAGGCCCCTGTGATGACGTGTACAAAGGCATCATGGTGTGTGTACTTAATAACAGCTACCAGTGATGATCTTTCAATTCTGACTCCGTTTTTGTCTTTGTTGGTGTGTTTTTCTTCTTCTTCTTGGATAATTGGCCAAACGTAGGTGACATCACGTCACATCCAGCAAGTTCATGCAACTTCTCTGGATGTTGTTGAAAGGCATTGTGGGAAATGTAGGAAATCACTAGGTTGAGGGAAAGGAAGCTACACCAAGTCATTATAAAATCAGTAAAAGAAAGGTTGTTTTTCCTTTATTTAGTCTGTATGTGTGTGTCCACATCCACAATATTATGTGTGTGTGTGTGTGTGTGTGTGTGTATGTGTGTGTGTGTGTGTGTGTATGTGTGCAGATGCAGGCATAGAGTGTATATG
>OMKZ01000994.1:1709-11964 GCA_900302535.1 Neoniphon sammara
TCTCTTTCTCTCTCTCTCTCTCTCTTTTGCTCTCTCTCTCACTCTCTCTCTCTCTCTCTCTCTCACTCTCTCACTGGGAATTCCGTTCCCCAGTGCATGAGATCCACTCGGACAGAAACATAGAGGTCAGGCCTTTTCCATATGAGTAGATACTGTGCCGTCTGACTTAAACACTTAAAACTTAACACGCCTCATTGTTCTATCACACTATCATAGCAGTGATCTAATTTTATTGCACAAACAATACTGAATATGAAGTTAATTCTTGATTTCAGACACTCAGAAACCACACGGAATTCCTTTATTATCTTATTTAACAGTTATCTGAGACATGATGCTGAGAGAATACTATGGTTTTATTTGAATATGCAGTTCAACACTGTCTTTCTCATCACTCGATTAGGCTTCACATTTTAGAGCTAAGTATACTAGGTGAGTTACAAATCAAAGGAACAATCATCTATTTTACATTTAGCAGCTACACTCTGTAAATAATGTAAAAAGAACAGATCATATATTTGGATATTGGTATTTTGCGTTGGAGACGAATGTTGTTCCAGTTCTAGCGTGCGGTAGACCTCAGTACCAGGTAAATGCATGCTTGTGGCATCCAATATTTTGCATGAGACTTAAGACAACTCTTAACAGATTGTTTTGTTTCATTTTACTACCAGTGTGATTCCCACAATCTGGAACCATTCATTAGTGAACCTATACCATCTCACTTAAGGGAGTTGTTTTCTCTGTCCACCTGTCCCCTGCTCACTACACAGTAGGGGTTGTATCTTGCATTTTTTTTTTTTTTATTTATTGTCAAATAGAGGGGAACATCATTGCCCATGCTGAATGAAAGAGTGAAATGAAAGGCACTGATGCTCTCTTGCCCAGATCGGATGGGTATTATAAAACTGTAACATTATTTTACACTTTGAGTTTGACTCCAACCTACACTGTCATCTTCTAACTGCTGGTTATTTGTGGAATGCCATTAACTGCTGAGGCTAAACGGGTATAATTTTTCTATGGCAACAGTGAACCAAATAGGAGTTACCACTGATCATGGGTGTTTGCGTATAGATTTGTAGTCAAGCAGAAGAGCTGAACAAATGCAAAACCTCTTGGGATGAGCTAAAAATAAACATAATCCTGAAGACACACACAGTACTTCATTGTAATTCATATCATGCTCTTGTTTCTACTTAAAGCATATAAATGATTCTTTGAAGTACAATGATTTGACACTACCAATTATTTCCTCAGTCATATTTATTGAATTCAATGTCATATATTACCATTTTGGTCATATTATTAAAATGATTTATGTATTGGGTTTATTTCTCTTACGTAACTGCCTTTCTGACCTTATAGCTGGGAGGACAGCCTTCTTTGCAGTTTAAGGAGATTACTCATAAGGAACTTTTTTTTTTTTTTTTTTTTTTTTTTAGCACAAACCAATACCCTTTTGTCCTACTTATATTGGTTATCATCTGATTGTCTACTAAATGCATCAGACATTTCTCAGATTTATGTAACTTGTTTTGGTCCAGGGTGCACATGAGCCAGTAAACGCATTCACAAACATTTAGCATAGTAACATCTTTGTTAAGAATTTATTGCAGTCGGTTATCCAGTTCTGTGTTGTTTCGGAATAGTCAGGGTACAATGGAGTCTTCAAAAAGAGCCATATTTGATGTGGTTTTCAGTGACAACAAGGTAAAAGAAGACTGACATCCCACATTTGGAAATACGCTCTACCCATTGTATATTACCATCTAGTTTGAGGTCTGGATTTTGACTACCACAGAACACTTACTCACAACGTCAATCCTTTGTCACCATATGCAAACATTTGTAATTTTTATTTTATTTTTTGCTGGCCTTTCAGTTTAATTATTTGTTGTAGAAATGAAAAACCTGAAAAATAATGCCTATTCAATCCAGAAACTGTGAATGGGAGAGTGGAGATGTCTACTGTATGTACATTATATGTTTTGATGTAATCAGAAGCACTGGGAATATGTTGTACTTCGCTGTAAAAACAAATCCATATCTGATATAGCTGTACTTTTGTTGAAAATAAAACCTCTATATACAGAAAACTGTGTGTCTCCAGGTGCCATGGTGTGAGGGGGGCATTGTGCTGGATTTCCTGTTGTGTGACATCATATCCTGTACATGGGTCTCATTCTCAATCAACAACAACAGAGCAAATAAACCACTCCTGTTTGTAGTGTATGAAGGTCATACTTGGAACTGAGAGGGCAACCTTTTTGAATTTTAAAGTTCTTTAACATATTGACCATTATGAGACTGGTGTTCACCAGTCACAAAAGAAACAGTGAATGAATTTCCAAACAAACTGAAGACTGCAGATAACTCTTGTGCAATCAATAAGTAATGAGACTTATGTAAATATATTCTCCCAGTTGGCCGTGCTGAAGTGTAGGCTGATAGCTCTGCTTCCTAGTCTTTTGATATCCACAGATGCAAGACTGTTTTTCAAGCGAGATCTGAGACATCCTGGTGCAGTGCAGAAAATACGCGCGCGTGTATGTGTGTGTGTCTGTTTCTCGGGCTGTGCCTGGGTATATAAATAATTGAATCGAGACTATATTTGATTGTGTAAAGTTACCTATAAAGTGAAAGGACGAAGCCAAGGGCGATGCAGGAAGTCTTACACAAATGGATAAGGAATATTACAGATCAGCAGCATCACACTGTAGCCAGAGCAATATGCAGTGCTACTCTGATCTCTAGTGGTCAGCTGTAGTGTTGCACTTACTCTGACATCATAATCTCACTCTGACCAGGATCTGCCAGATTACTTAGCATTTAGCATTTCACAGTGCTTATCTCTCTGTCTCTGTATAGCACCAGAGCCAGTTATATCCCTCTGAGCAGCACTGCCAAAGAAAAAACACATCTACAGCTTCACAATATATTCAAACTCAGTTTATTTAATAAATACACCTACATCTATTCCCAAACTTCAGTCTTCACAAGAAATAGTAAAAACAATAAAATTATAGCACGTGGCAATTCAGTTACTTCCAAAGGCACCAGAAAGCAACAGTTGACAGTACATTCTAACAATATAATACTGTATGCTTCATGTATGTGAGTAAGTCGCCATCTTTAATTTGATTCCTCACCTCATGTTGCGAAGAAATTATATCAAAAAGCTGGAACCCAAATATCCAGTCATGAATGTATGATCATGAGACAAAATGAACTCACTGGCCACACATGTCCATGGATGAAACAGTTATTATGTGAGGTCAGAGGTGACGTGCTTCAGGTAGTTCCTCAGGATCTGAGGAATGTCCAAACTGTCAATGGCGGGCTCTTTATTGGCGAAGGGGAGGTATCCTCGTATTGCAAGCCGAGTCTGTGACATCAGTGTTTTGGGACAAACTGGTATAAAAGCAGAAATAATATAAGTCAACATTTGCATTTTGAAACATTCCACTATTAAGATAACTCATCTGTGAATAATATATACCTCATGATCCATATTGTCAAAAGATAGCTGTAGTCAGTGTCTCACCTCTCTCCTTGAGCAGCAGAACCACCGCCTCATTCTGTTTTGTAGTCTTGTCAATGATCAGCGTGGGCAGATACACGTCCGCCCCAAAGTCTATGAGAAGCTGGATGTACTCCACCCCGCAGCCGTAACGGAGACACATCTCCAGCACCGTCTTGGGCTGCTTTATCCTAGACAGCATCTTCTCGTCTGTGCAGTTGTAGTTGGGGTTGGCCCCGTGGAGAAGCAGCAGCTTAAAGCAGTCCAGGTGTCCGTACACAGCTGAGATATACAGAGCCCCCCTGCAGGCCGTGGCATTGGAGGCCCAGTCTGGTACTTTGGGCCTGACGTCCACCTCGGCCCCAAACCGCAGCAGTTCCCGCAGCACGTCCACGTCTCCCTCCCTGGCAGCGGTCAGCACCGGTGAGCAGTTGTTGTACTGGCTGCCGTTGGGGTCGGCTCCAGCTTTCAGCAGGGCAACAACACAGTCCAGGTGCTTCCCACTGACGGCTGTGAACAGCGGGGTCTGGGCCTTCACGTCCAGGCTGTCTATCTGGATTCAAAGACAGCAATACATGCATCTGCTTTAGCACTCTTACTTACAAAATGAGTTGAGGATCACTGAAAGGCACTGAAAGTCTGACCTGTGCGTTGCTAATGACTGGTGGCTTGTAATTTTGGTGTTTAAGCAATTTAAGTTTATTTTGCCCTGGCATTTGTTGTCAGAGGTGCAAATAATAAAATGCATTTATTCAAATTCTGTACTTGTATTTCCACTTTGTGAGACTTTATTTTTCTCTTTCAGAGAGGAATATTGCACTTTTTACTGCACTGCATCTATCTGACAGCCGTAATTACTAGTTACTTTGCAGAATGAGCTTTTACACACAAAACAAAATAAGATGCAAATATGATTGTTAGAGCTGTAATTATCCAACAGTAGCAGGCAGGAGCAGTTAACATTAAAATGCTTCTTACAGGTTAATGCATCAATAATTTAACACACCAGTAATTTAACAAAGGAGCCTTTCTCCACAACTTCTTTTACTTTTCATATTTAAGTGCATTATACTGCTAATACCGCTATACTTACATTGTGCAGGACTTTTGCTTTTAATTGAGGTTGTTTTTTTTTCATTATGGGACCACAACTTTTACTTAAGTAAATGATATGAGTACTTTTTCACCACTGTTTGTTGTGAGTCAGATTGTGACTAAGATTGTCAGTTAAATGCCTAAAATGTAAACCATGATGCAAATGTGTATCAGTCATTTCTTTAATTCTACTTGGATGTAAATGTAATTGCTTTGGGAATTTTTTTACATCTTGTTTTAATGTCTTTATAAATCTTGTGTAAAACATTTTGAATTGAATGGTGCTATATAAATTAACTTGCCATGCCTTTCTTTGAATAAATCTCATTTCTTAACACTAATTCTCAAGTAACTATGGGTTATTCTTACACAACATTTACCAATTCAATGACCCCTTGTAATAAGCCCTCTCATTAAGGTCTTGACTTGAAAACTATAAAACAAATGCATGCTGTGTATCTCACCTCTGCACCGTGCTCCAGCAGCAGCTCCAGGCACCTCAGGTGTCCCAGGGCAGCCGCAGTGCGCAGGGGGGTTACTGGGATCCCCCATCCACTCCGAGCATTGATAAACCTCCTGTAACTCTCCTGAGACAGCAGCTCGGTAAGCAGAGCCACGTTGTCGCTGCTCACCGCCTGGTTCAAAGCCTGACACTGCTCATTGTCTTCATCCTCCTCCTTAGGCTGCAGCAGGGAGAAGATCTTAGAAATGTCCATCAAACTCATGTTGACAGCTTGGCCCAGAACCATAATGTAACTGCGGGGCACTGCACGTCAAAAGCCCTCCATCTGGAACAGCAGAGAGGACTGATAAGAATACACCCAGACACACACGGTTCACGCACATTTGTATCTGACATTTTTGGTTTATTTTGCTCCACATAAATTTTAACTGAACATTATAAACTTCCCCCATGAAAGTTCACAGAGACAAAGCCCAAAATTTCTTAGCACAGCCATGGGCACTGCCAGTAATGAAGGTAAACAGTGCAGGCTGTTTACAGTAAATGACACAACTATATTAGAGCAATCCCATTAAATACCTTAAAACCCTGGGGTGGAATATGATGTACATATATATATATGGCCTCAAATCTCAACTCTAATTCATTTTACTGTGCCATTACAAAGAAAATGAATACTGTCAGCTAAAAGTCCACAAAACTGGCTCAGCACATACAAAGCCTGACCTTTCAACACAAGCAAAAATGCATAACACAAAAATAGAGGTTACAAAGTTTTCAACCAACTGCAGCAAAAGAGAAGCTCACAAGGAGTGCTCTTACCTCACCAGGTCAGTTTCCAATGATGTTATTGCCAAAAATGTTAATCAGGGGAGTAGTAATAAATAAATAAATAAATAAATAAACAAACACTTTCAAAACTCCATTATCAAGTCACGTGGAAGAAAGGAAGGTCCACCGAGGAGTGTGTGATGCATCCACTGGGACTGAGATTTCTGAAAGTTTCTGTATGGTGTGTGTATGTGTGTGTATGTGTGTGTGTGTGTGTGTGTGTGTGTGTGGGTGTCACTGTCTGACATGGCAGAGAGGGTCCAGGCTCTGGTGGGGGGAGCGGGGGCTAATTTTAGGCCACAGATGGGCCTGGCTAAACTTCCATTCTTGGAGAGTTGAGGCTCGGGTTTATAATTAGAAAGGTGATAGACTTTGACACTCTCTCACTCAGTGGTCTTGATAGGCGAGTGTGGCTATGTCCTGAATACTAAAGGGTAAATGACACAAAAGAGACCATCATTACGGCACACAGAGACTGTAAAAGTGCAGGGTGTCAACATCTTACAGGTCCTCACTTTAGTTTTCAGCTAGCTGGCATGTATCAGACGATTAGCTCAGAACTGCATTTCTGTATTTTCCAGTGTGATGACAAAGCCAAAAAAAAAAAAAAAAAAGGTGAAATGCTGTTGCCCGTATTTTTGCCGATGGCCATGTTATCACCCTGTTTCCCTGATTCACACTGAGGAAGCCATTTTAGCAAGTGTCAGCTGTCTGGGTGTCACAGGCTGTGGAGGAGCACACAGTCACTCAGCTGTTCCCTCTGCCATACCCACCCATGTCCTTATATTGTCCTGCGTTCACAGGTTAGGCTGTACCACACCACATTCTCTCACCAGATGTCACGAGAGCCCACATTCCTGCCATTTTAAAGAGTGCACGATGAAGCATTATGTTCAAATACAGCAATCAGAACAATTTGGTGTAATCACTGTTTGCTTTTAATGCAAATTGCCTGACCCACTGACAATGAAAACACAACAGACTCTGACATAAACTAATGACGAAATGAAAACATGAGTAATGTGATAACAATAGGTGCACTACATTGTTAAAACATTTGACATTTATATGACATAATAATGAAATGCATATGATTAGTTGACTTGTTTCATTTGAAAATGACCCCAAAAAAATGCTGTATATCCATTTTTGGTTGTAAATTTTGCAGCCTGGATTCTGTATTTTCCAGTGTGATGACAAAGCCAAAAAAAAAAAAAAAAAAAAAGATAGATGATGAAATGCTGATAGATGCCTGTATTCTTGCCTACAGCCATGTAATCACCCTTACCACCACTCTGAAATGGTTGTGGATTTCTTATTTATTTATTTAGTATTTATCTATTTATTTATCTATCTATCATGGCAGTCATCTCGTTTTGTAATTAAATTCTTCAATTACAGATCAGATGCAGCTGCCGAGGCCGTTTGCATCAAAATGACGCAATACCTCCCTTTACCGCTAGATGGCGATCGCGACTCATCGTTGGCAGTGAATGCTGCTGTAACAAACACAAAAAGAAGAGGACGTGTAAACAATTTCACTATAATGTTGTTTGGTGATGAGATTCATTTTCTAAGCGACCTTTCCTTCCTACACAATTTTTTTTCATAATTGCACTGTACTTATGATCCAGTATTATTGCGCAAGTAAAGGTAGTTGTTTATCGACGCCGTTTATTCAGGAAAACGGATTTTACCACCTATTGTAATGTTAAAATGTCGTTACAGTAAGTTAGTTGTTAGCGTTAGCTTTAAGCTTGCTATAGAGTTTACTTATGTGAATCCTGTTTTTATTAAATTGTTAAGATACTTGAAAGTCCATCTCCTGATCCGTATCCCTTTGTGTTTCCATGTGCTGTATTTAAGGACAAAATGGAGGAGGGAGAGGCTCTGAGAAACTACTGCACAAGAATGATTTCTCATGTCCTCCCAAAGCAGCAACTTGACTCCTCACAAAAGGGGGAGAGAGGAAAGAGACGCAAAGAGTCCAGAGAGGCGGGAGGGACCAGGCAGACGACATCAAGAGGAGGACAAGTTGGATTGCAGTTAAGGGACAAGTCTGGTGATCACAGAGAGTGTAACCTCCCGCCTACACAACGAGATGGAGCCCTGACCTCCCCCGGTCTCACGTCCCAAGGTCCCGCAGCCCAGCTGGTGCCCCCTCGGCTCATTTCACTGCTGAAGCATAAAACTTTCAAGGAGGAGATGAGACGGGTCAGGAGACACACTTTTGGTCAGGTGACAATAGTAAAGCAAACCTAATGCCCTTTTCCACACCATGCATTGTTATTTCTTTTTATGTGACAGGCTGTGGAGGTGGAGCTACATGATCCCACTGTCTGCAGCGTGTGTGAGCAGAAGCAGGCCTCTGTGGCCTTGAACACTTTTATCAGGAGGAAGAAGACACAACTAGATGTCCGAGCACTGGAGGACAGACCAAACAAAAACTTGAGCTTCAGAGGAAGTGCTTTAAGGACAAACCTGCTCATTGCCAACGCCCCCCAATCTATTTCCCTTGCTAATTAATATTCATGTTCATTTGACTTATCAGATACAGTGTTTGCAGGGCTGAAAAAATAAAAAAATATGGCCTCTTTTGTTTGAGCCTGTTGGGGGAGTTTGTGCACAGCCCTTCAAAGCCCTTCAATGCCCCTCACAGGATTTGGGAGGAATTACTGGGGAGAGATATGCGGGTCACAGCAACCTGGGGTTGCCTTAGCAACAAGTCAGGAACATTGAGTTGCCCTGGCAACAGATGAAATGAGGGGTTACCCTGACAAAATCGCAACACAAACTCATTTAGCCAGATCTCGCTGTCCTTTTTCAGGAAGATAGCTTCAGGCATGACAGGCACAGTATCAATGTGACAAAAGGGGCGATGTGATGGTGGAGTCAAGAGTGTACCTAGCCCTTTATTTTGATATATAAACTGTATATACCCAATTATCTGCCCAGTAACCATTGATCCATATTTGATGGAAAAGTCCTAAGTTTCCCTTAACTACCATTGTATCTGTTTATGCCACAAAATGTGACAAATGTCATCTTTATTGCTTCTGTATAAATGACATAAAAACCAACTTCAGTACAAAACAGCCATTTATTTTTGTATCATTGTATTAAAGTTTAACACGCAACACTATTCAAAGCAAGTAAGTCTGGCTTTTTTTCTCCAGTTTGTGGTCACTTGTATGCTGTAAACATTTAAACAACATTGTGGTTTATTTAGCTTTATGAATAAACCCATTACATTTTTATTATCGTCACAAAAATACACAACAGACAGTCATGGGAGACATGCATGCATTCAAAGAAAACATTAAATAAAAAGTACAGTACAATAGCTAAGGCAATAAACAATAGCAACATGGGCACAATTATTTGGACTTTTTTTTTTTCCAAGTTCCTTTTCTCATTATTGCAGTTATATGGTTAGGGGGCTAGTAAATCTAATGTGAGGGTTATACATTTACATATCAACACACTCAAAGCACTGTTAAAAAAAAAAGAAAAAGATTGACATTAACACCAGACCCTCAGTGGATTGCTGACAGGTTATGAACGATGTAATAATACACCTTGTTAAAGTGGGGACTGAGTTGAACTGTCTTCAACCACAGATCTAAGACCATCTTAATCCGAATCAGACTCGTCTCTCAGCCATATACAGAAATGTACACGGCTGTCCTTGGATGAATGTTTTGGACCAGTTCCCTTTCAACAGAAATGAGGCTGAAGGTTGAGTAGGATCTACTCGTCTGGCTTTCTCTTGGGCTTCTTTGGGTTGCGGGAGCGGCTCTTGGCCTTGCACAGCGGGCAGATTGGAGCATTACGATGGATCTGCTGGTGGCATGACAAGCAGGCCTGAAAGAGGGAGAAATAAGCAGAGTAATCACTTAATCTCATGTTCTTTGCACTGTCTTCTCAAGATAATTCAAGTGGGCTGGTGGATACAGCGTGCGCATGGCTGTACCTTCATAGGTGGGGGCTGCTGTCTGAAGGTTGCCGTCTGGCGGGCGTCTTGCTTCCTGGAGACCTGGAGCTGCTGGGCTGCAGCTGCTGCCGCTGCA
This sequence comes from Neoniphon sammara, assembly GCA_900302535.1. NCBI lineage: Eukaryota > Metazoa > Chordata > Actinopteri > Holocentriformes > Holocentridae > Neoniphon > Neoniphon sammara. The sequence goes on from OMKZ01000994.1 coordinate 11,692, forward strand.
AGGGATTCTGGGATAGCTGGTTCATGTGGCTCCTTCTGCCACTCCGCTTTCTGCTTCTCAAAGTAACTATTGAAGACAGAACGAGAGAAATATGGCTGGCTGTGATTCTCCCATAGAGGCTGAGATTCATATCACAGTTGAGATTATCCCATCTGTGCTGTGTATAAGGAGAAATGGGGTGGGAAAATCAAATACGAAAGAGAATATAGTCATGTTCACACATCCTCTTTTATATACAATTTTATAAAAGTACAGTCATTGTGAGTGTGTTTG
>OMKZ01000995.1:0-11247 GCA_900302535.1 Neoniphon sammara
CAAAGTGATAGCGGAAGGGGATATGATTTGGGGGACATGAGTATTTGTTAAAAAAAAACAGGCCTCAGAACAGTAGTTTATGAGAGAGTAGAGCAGAAAACGAGGGGAAGAAGGAGATCATGGGGGGACAAAACTCAGGATTAATGAATAAAGTGAGTGAGAGAGTGAGGGAGAGGAGGAGGAGGAGATGTAGGAAGGAGAGGGGGAGTTTGTGTGCAGAGGGAAGGAGAGAGAGAGAGTGTGTTTATGATTCAGTAGGATGAACTACAACACAATAAAGTATTGCACACACTCCCTGGAAGTCAGAATAGGGAGCCTATTGTTCGCCGTTATCTGGGCCTTGTTTGTTTTCTATGGACCATAAGTGACACTGGGGCTCTGTGTGTATTCCCATGCCTTGTTTGATTTAAACTGAACCACGTGTGCTTGTAAGTTGTGACATGGCTAACACGCCCTGGACCAGAGTAATCCCTGTGGGGCTGGATGGGACTTTGAAACAACAAGCATGGGCTTCATAAATTCAACTCCTCAACATTGCGTTTCTTCAAACTGACAGCTATTGAAGTCCACATCTTCATAAACATCGGTTTGGGTTAGCATTTTTCGCTGATTATTCGTACCTTTTTTGTGGTTGTTGAGTGTCCTTCGCGGTTTTCTTTGGAGTCCTGGAGCTGTTGATGAATTGTTGTGGAAACTCCTGGGGGATGCTCTGTTAACGCCGGATAATGAAGAAAATTGTTTTGCCCTAACTTTGTTAGAACATTTTGGAATAATCCTGCCTAACAAGCTTTTTGGATTTTGTACCACATGAAGCTGAATCACAAAGCAAAACAAGAACCAGGCATCTGGTACAAGCATCAATTGTTTTTTAATTTTTTTTTTTAAATGAACAGTAGAAATCCCTATTGAAAAAAATTTGCCTCATCTTCAATTGATCTATGCAATCAAAACAGAATAAAGGAAACTTTTCGAAATGGAAGTTGCAGTGCCCAAAAATGCTGTGTTGGAAGACGACTAGGCTGCAGCTTTAATGTAATTACACTCTTCTTTACACGCAGTCAGGCATCCTCACATGCTCACACATGTGCACACAAAACTAAATGTACCATATTACTCTTGATATGCATTTTTCTCTCAACTCCATCCATGTAAGTATCTGTATATCATGTGTTTGACAGGTTCAAGTGCACTCCATGCTGGAATCTGACATGTTGACTGATTGTTTGGCGAGGCAGCATCTCCACAGCTCGGCCGCCTCCCACCGAGGAAGCGCCTCGCCTGTCCCGGGCTTAGACGACTTCGCAGGTACATGTGCAGATGAAACGGTAGCGAATGCAGTGGAAATCGTGCATTTAGCCTCCCAACGCCTCTCTGGAAATGAATAAAAACCAAGACGGGGTAATAGACCAAACACCTGGGCTGTTAAGCTGTCTCTTTCATTTTCTCCCATGGCCTCATTTGCTCCTTTCCTCTCCCTCCTCTCCCATTCCTTCGATGATAGCTCATCATGCCAGTGTTTACCTTGTCCAATTACCGGGCACTGACTGTGGGCAAGTTGGCCCTCTCCCCGCCTGTCCTTCAGCTTCTCCAAACCGGTTTTCCAGCCAGCCTCTTTTTCTTTCTTTTTTCAATGGCTGAACCGGGATCAAGAAACTGTCAGGTACACTGAGGCTCAGTTGGCAAAGGAGGGGAGAGGGTGTCCAGGAGAGCTGTCCATGTCTATTACTTCAGACTACTTGCAGTTTTACCCAGAAGACTTTGAGGGAAAAGCCTCAAACAGCACACTACAAGCTATGTTTATTCAGGGTGAAACAAGCGTGTCAGTGTTTAATTTTGAAAATGCCCCAAGAGGACTGCATTCTTATCAGCAATGGCCAAATCTATACCGTTAAACCTATTGGCTGGCCATTATGGATGCATGTATGTATGCGTTTATGTATGTGTGCATCTGCGTGTGAGTGTGTGTGTGTGGTGGCATATGGTATCATCATCAGCTGCCCTGAAACCCAGTCCAAGCCAAGTGTTGAAAGCTCTGCTGATGTTACACAGGTTTGTATTACAGCTTTAACATATCGTTTTCGCCTCGGTTTCAGGCACGTACTGCAACACCGGCACCATCCACAACAGGCTGAGTTCGGACTTTCTGCCTCCATCTGCGGACTCCTGCTCGAGGTACCCGGGCTTAGAGGGAAACTTCAGTGCCAACAGCCCTCTGTCTTCACTAACAAGCCCAGGGAGCATGAGAGAGGGGTGAGTGACGCTCACAGAGTCCAGGGCAGGTGGATCAATGGGGGTCGGAGGAGATGTGCTGCATCCCAAAAACGTCTTTTGTTCATCCAGAGAAAGTTGACTGAGCTCACATCATCTTTTTCAGAAGCCCTGTTTTTTATGGTTCTCCTCCTCTGCAGGTCCATTAGAGCAATAAGAGGTGAGGATGTGCCTTGCTCAAGGGCACATCAGCAGTAGTAGTTGTGGGAGAGGAGACGTTCTGTTCATGAACCTGCCTCTCTTACCTCTATGTATCTTAGCTAAATCCATATTTTAGTTTATTTTTACCTGTACTTTTCAGAGAATTTATTTAAAGGAAAATTCCACCCTAAAACACATTAAGACTGTTTAAAAACATGGATAGACGAGTTCCATTGCGTTTCTGGTGCAGTTTTGTTGTTTTAGGGTTGCTTTAATTAAATTTTTCCATTGGCAAAATCACTAAACACGATGCACTTCAAGAGCAGCTGCAGCTACAATGGGAGATGCTGGATTTCTACCTACATCACTGCAAATCACTGAGCCTACCAACAAGCACTTGCTCTTTCATTTTTAGGGGTAGCCACTGAAATGTGACAGCTAACATTACTTTTAGATTGTGATTACATTTTAGATTGTTGAATTTTTTTACCCTATTAAACACCATTGAAACTGTGCTGAGAATATCTTCCAGTGATGTAACTGGATTCAAAAATACAACATCAAACAACAAAACAGCACAAGAAGTGCGATATAAATTGCCAATTCTTGTTTTACACAGTGTTAATGTTTTAGGCTGGATTTTCCCTTTAAAATAATAATAGAAAGGGGAAAAAATACTTTTTGAGTTTTTTTGCTAATTCTGCATATAATATGCCATTTAACAAGAAATGCCAAGAAATGTCAATTTTTAAAAACAAAAAAAATATTTTATTGTGTTTTTATGTATTACTATTATTACTTTTATTTCCTGGAGAACCTGGAATATTTTTAGTGGTTACTTCTTGTCATACCATTACGCATAAATAAATATTCCTACCAGTAATACCATCACAAATTTATAAACAACACCCTCCTCATGCCGATCTCATCATGTAAAACCTGCAGCCTCACCACTTTTAAAGTGGAACGAGTGGCAACGTGGCACAGCAGGAAATTTTTGTTTCCTTTTCTGAAAGTACCATGGTCACGTCCTGGTGGCTGGAATTCATTCATTTGGAGTATTCGGATTTTGTGATGGCTTAACACCATTCATAAAGCATTTCTAAAACTTTCAAACAGTCCTTCTCGCTGTTTTGTCTCGTCCCAACATCAAGTTTCAATCTGGAATATGTGGAATTACAGAAGCGAGATACCATCAGAATGACGTTTCCTGTTGTCTTTCAAGATTTCACAGTTACTTTGCTTCGCTTCTGTCTTGTCGGGAAAGTCCATGCCCAGAAATAGGAACAGTGATATGTGCTTATGCATGCTTGACTAGACCGCAGACATTATCACCAGAGATGGAGGTATGGCTTTGTGGTCGCTCTGATTGGGTAGTTGGAGGCCACAGAACTTATGTGTACTGTAAACTGAGACAAATTTCGTCTAGCTCAGTAAAGGAATAAAAGCGAGACTAAAAAGAGGCAGCTGAAAAGCCCCGGGGCCTTGATTTCTGGACAATAAGGCATCAAATCTTTGGTCACTGAATGATTGCTTGTAATCTGTCACTGGCGTGGTGTAAACAATAAATGGAGTCTGTTAAGGATTAAGAGGCAGTTGACGGGCCAATCTGACATTTGTGTGGTTTAACAAATGATAAAAACTATTTTGCATGACTTCGTCCAATATTTCCACTTGTTGTTTTCAAATGCACCTCGAGCCTTGCCGCAGATGTTGAGATGAACAGCGTTGCATTCATTCAAAAGCCAAAATAAAGAAAAGAATATTTAAAAATGGGTCATATATATGGTCTAGAAACTCCTGTAAAGTTAATGAATTTGAGGAAAAATACAAGAAAGCTTCATCAGCATTATTCTGATTAAAATATAGCACCCAAATACATCAATATGCCTTAGTTCTCTTTCCAAGCTTCAACATTTCACTTCCTGTGGAAAACCCTGTAATGTGTTGATACAGCAGCAGAATTCAATTTTAAGACGAATGATTCAACATGATTTATTGACTTGACAAGATCACAAGTTAAAAAATGAAGTCTCTGCGATGTTTAATTTGTCAAATGGCAGGTCTTACTCCAGAATATGCCAGCTTTGAAGACTCTAATTTTACTGAAATGACCTTTAAAGTCATTGAAAAGCGCTTGTGATTGAGGGAACCCTGTGTTTGTGTGTGTTTGAGATATTACTGTGCTTGCCTTGATGCAGCATCTCTCAGCCTCCGTCGCCTGAGAAGCCAGACCTTCCATGGACTTATGCACAGTCTGTCCATTGAGGTCTCTTTATAGGGACTGAGGATGTCAAAGAATTCCACTGGTGCCCGCAGTACATGACGGCCTGCCAAAGCCAATACCAGACAAGCACTTGTTTTTCCCCAAAATGACTTAGCGAGACGTTAAACACGTGAAAGTAAATTATCTTTGCTTCACGGCGCGGCCGGCATCAAGCTCTGACCTCATAGCCAGGCGCGTGTTTATCCTGGCCGAGACGGGGCATTTCGACTTCTTTTAATTATTTAATACTAGAGGGAGTCAGAGGCCCGCGTTAAAGCCCGTCCATCAGCGTGTGTTTGTGATGTGCAGTGTTTGTGTGTTTTGTGGTCAGGGGGGAAGGAGGCCGGGATTGGCTTTTGGAGCTGGAGATCCATCAGATACAGCGAGGCTAACTGGGACGGATCTCACACAGAAAGGCTATTATACATTCAGGGGAAGGAGATGTAATGAAGTTTACTTTGCACAAGCTCAGAGTGACATGAGATCCAAATAGCCAGTTTAACCGAAATGTTTGACGTCCTTGTATTCATTGTGTTTGTGTTAAATCTTATTTTCTTAAAACAAGTGAAAAAAAATCTGCCAGTGGATGAGATAATCCCACTTGTTTCCAACGCACTTTCACTCGCTTCAGGAATTATATGTTGAAACAAGGCAGAATAAGGCAGGTCAGCCCACTAGTATGAAGAAAATGACACGAAATGACAATGAAATTCTTGAAACAAGTTGATTCGCGTTGGAAACAGGACTGCTTATCTCATCCAACTTGCAGATTTTTTGTTCATTTGTTATAAGTAAAATAAAATTTTAAATGACTTGTTAAGTTGGAGACTTTTGTAGTGCATGCTAAATCTCCATTTGTACCACATACAATCAATTTAGATCTGCGGGATTCAGTAAATCTATATCACACAAATACTCCAGTCTGAAAACACACTGATCCTTGAATAAGGTTGGCAGCTCTCATTACCCAGAACTGAAAATAGATGAGTTTTGATCGCACAGGCTGGCACTCATGGTAAACCAACTCATCCCCTCCTCTGATCCAGCCCAAGTGTGCTGCTTTTGAAAAGCAGCCACGGATTAAGTCTCGGTTGCTTACTATGTGCATATAAACTGTGCGATGACAAAGTAAGATCTTAAATGCTGCGTGACGGATTCTTCTCATTCCAGATATGAGGGGAGGCAGCTGGCTGCAGTTAGCTGCAGAGAGAGAGAAAGCGTCAGAGTGAGAGAGAGAGAGTGAGTGATGAAGGGGTTTAGCTGTAAAAATATGAGCAGTGTAACTGTTTCCTGAGGTTGTGCTGACAGCCTCTCCCTCAGGCCTGGACTCTCTGCTAAACTCATGCATCTCAGAAGTTTGGGCACCCCGACCGCAAAACGACAGATCGAACTAGCAGGACACGCATGGCGAGGCCCAGACATCTCAGCTATGTTGTTGCAACGTTGCAAGAATGTAAGCGACGGAGCAGACGCAGTTGTTTATAGTTAAGGTCAGCTCCATACGAGCTAGATGAAGATCCTGGGGCCGTTGAGGGGAATCAAGAGAAGTGTTGAATTCTTGGGGCTCACAGTCATCATGGCAAAGCCACGCACATTCATTTCAACAGCCGTAGTATATCAAAGCATGTTTTGTTTACATAACCTTATACAAAGCCTGGTCTTTATTACCTTGGGAAGCCATAACCATCTGTAAGATATATCAGTTTGAGTTTCGAAAAGTCCTTCTGATTAATTTTGGCTTTTATTGTATTTCTCCTCTGAAAACAGAGACTGTTAAATTTAATGTAATGTCATTTGACATGGGAAATGGGTAATAAAGGGAACCGGGCAAGATAAATGATAGATATGTAAAGAAATCTCCAAACATTTCCTTTTTTTATAGCCGCTCAAAAGCGAATATAGAGGGCGCACGGGCCAGAAGCCATCAGTATCTCTGACAAGGCCTGACTTGTTTATGAAGCCCACTAAAACCCCCTTCAACAGAAACCAAGGCCACTTGGCCCTCTGGGGACCAATACGCTACAGTACATCATCCAACAGAGTTCTCAGGCTCACATGAAATGCTGAGAGCAAACTCTTTGAAAAGGGGGGGGAGAAACTCAAATACCATTCTGGGGGGTTTTAAGCTGCATATCTCCTTGGAGAGAGATTCCATTGCCTTTTTTTCTTCTTCTTGACTTGGCTCCACTGACTCACTCGTTTCCATGTTGAGTCAGAGTGCTGTTTGTGCACAGTCAGCACATTCTTGCAGCGTAGCGATGGCTACAGCTCCCTGCAAAGTCCGCCTACATTAACCCCCCAAGATGGAAATATTTCCTCATAACTTGAACCTTTTGTTTGTCAGTTTATGTATTTACATGCTTGTGCCTGATAATACTCGTGGACCTCAAGAACAAAAGCTGCCACCACGGTGCCAGCTGACGGCTGTCTTGTAAACTAACTTGCTGGGTTGCACCAGCACAGTTTGATTTAAAATGAAATTTATGATGCTCAAAGTTGAGTATTACTATGTGTAAAATTTGTAAACCTGGATTTAAAATTAAGCAAAGTTCTTTTGGTCAATTTAGACTTAATCCTAGTTTAATAAATTTAAGATTAATAATATAAATCTACAGTTAAATGAACTAAACCAAGATTATAGCAATTGCTAAACTAAAAACAAATACAAAAAGGACTTCTTGGTGCTAAATAAAAAAGTAATAAAGTAATATAAATAAAGTAGTTCCAGGCTGCTCATGTGATCGTGTTTTGTATTTGAATGATCTCTTAACCCAGACCCAGTGATGCACTGTTGTTCTGCTCCACTGTGGTGTTAGCTTAATAATTAGGTTGGCAAACTAACATGCTTTTTGCCAATAGATGTCATTTCTTGGCAGAGGAGCTCAAATGACTCCTTTTGCGAAAAATCATGCGGTCGTGTAAATGGAGCTTCTCGGTTGGAGGAGAAGAAAACAGACAACATCATCGTGAAGCAAAAAGGGCGAAGTGCGGCTTCAGCTGGCAGAAACCTGTAACAGATCAGCAGGAGTGAGAGAGAGCAGGGATGTATCCCAACTCGAAGCCTGCTGGGAGAAAATGAAAACAAAGGCATTATTATAAAACTCATCTGGGCTGAGCTCGTCCCTTATCTTTCTTCGAGGGACTTTAATCATCTCTTTAATCATCTCAGCTGTCAGTTAAGGTTTAAATCTAACCTTGCTTACCCCCCCAGTTGGGTTTTAAGTTTGGTACAACTTTTCAATTCAATTTATTGATAACCCGTGATTTAAATTAGATTAAGTTAAGCTGTACGTTATTTGTATATAACTGTGTCTCAACTACAGCAAAGTAATTCAACTGATCTGGGGTTGCATTTTCCACAGGGATAGACTGGCATCGTCATTCGTGCCTGCTGATGCCAGTCCAGTGAGCTCAGTGGACAGACTGGAAACCATCAGAGCGCACGGCCACCACAAAGTCTACAGCCACCAACAGGAACTACTCTCAGATCAACAAGGTACTCACAATCACCCTGGCTCAGGTGTTCATTTAGCAATAATATCATTAACCTCTCCTATAATCTTGTAGATTTCTTTATCAAAAGTGTTTATAGAATCTCTTGCCTTTGTTGTCTCTTTCCCCTCCTTTTCTCTGTGGTTTCCTCTGTGTTCCTCCTCGCCTCACCAAGGTTGTATGTATGACGGAGGAAAAGCGATCCAACCAGTGAGCGATGGAGGCTTTGAACCAACCAGTTATTTCACAAACCCCTCTGCATCACACTCCACAGGTCAGTCAGCAACACAACAGATCAGAAGAAAGATCATAACCATCACCTGAAGTTCATTGCTCAATTTCTGATTCAGTTTCTGCCTTGAGTGATTAGTGGTATCTGCTGTCATTTAAAAAGTACCGTGACTTGTTTTAATTTTGAGTCATCAATCATTTTTAAAAGTGTCTGACACTTTTAAAAAGCAGTTTTATGTCTCTTTTATAACAAAACTCAACACTAACTAAGACTTTAAGACTCAATTTAAGACTTGAGTAAGTGGTTTTGTTCCAAAATTAGGTAACTTCAGTTTGAAAAAGGTGAGACCTGCTATAACTACATAACTGATAGATACTGAGGAACAGTAAAAAGGTTAAAAAAAAGGATAAAACTTTTGCTTCTCTCAGCATATTCAAAATATTAATGATGAACAGGTATTTTTCCCACAGTTGATATATAGCATTTTAGAAATGAGATCCTCATATAATGATTAAAAATGATGATAATAGCTTGAAGTTTGACTCCCCCCTCTGCTTAAATGTTAATTTGTCTCCCCTTTTTGTCTCTTGTCAGGGTTTGACTTGTTGCAGGACCTCCAAGGCCAAGCTGGCGGCGGCTACTCCATCTCTCCTTGCCCAGACGACAGCTTCCTCTTCCAGGTGGGAAACGTCAGTCAGATCTATTCCATCTACCTGGACTCATGATGCAAAACCAGAACCAGAGACAGAAGCAGAAACACTTCATTTTGCGCAGCTGCACAGGGAATGTGACCTGGTTAACTGGTGGTGACATTAGAAAACAGTCAAACAATCAGTCAGTCAATACAGGACTGACACACTATGTACAGGACAAAATGTAGCATGATCCCACATACAGTGCAGACAAGACATGTTGTATGACAGTAGACTAAACATGAATGCATAAGCCTGAATCATTCTAGAGTAGCAGCATCGGCGCAGTCACGGGTCTGCATTGTACACAGATTTGGAGTTTTAATTGTGCAAACAAAGATACAAAATCTCTTGGATGCAGAGCTGCTCTGGAGGCAGAAATAATCTCATTGGTTGCGTTAAACCTCACTGGGCCAAAGAACATCCTTTTGTTGGGGCACAAATTGTGCCAGACAGACTCTTTTCAATTGGCAAGCCTGAGTGGCAAAAAAAAGGGTCTTTGGTCAAAATATAGATTAAAAAATAGGACTTTTTTATTCATTCATGTCATCAGACTAGCTAACTTTTATAGGCTAATATGTCTAGTTTGGCCTCTGGGTTTCAGCTAGGCTAGCCCCCCAACTGAGACTAACTTAATCTTCTAGATTGCATTTTTCGTAGTTAGCAGCTAGAGCGCTGCACATCACAGCTTCCTCTGTGGCCTTTTGGGTTTCACTGTAAGGTCTGGGGCTGCATAACATTAGCCAGAAAATGTGATCCTTTAGCTCCACCCACTAAAGTTTACCTCAACCAGTGAGATTGTTTCAGAGCAGCTCTGCCTCCAAGAAATTTCCGGTTATTGTTTGTGTAACCAAAGCTCCAATTTGCAAAGATAGATTTTTGGCAAAAGGGAAATCTTAAAATGTTTGGGTCAGCAAGGTGACCCAGTAGCACTCCTCCCCTCACTTAAAAGGTCACAGGTTTGATCCCTGCAACTGCCAGTGTTTATAAACAATTACATGGCTATATGGCCTATGGAAGTGTCCTTGAGCAAGGCATTAACCTCTAAATGCTCACTCATTTAAATTATTCTGGATAAGAGTGTCCATTCAATGCCTAGAAAGTACACAAAACATAGGAGATTGGTGTGTGGCAGTACTGCCCCCTGGTGTCTGGATGAATTACCTGCCTGCACAGAGCATAGACTGTACACAGTCTATGGCACAGAGCTGATGTCAGTGATTCAGGGTGGATGACTCCCAAGACTAATTATCTGCCAAATAACTGCGCTAAAATTTATTTTCATTTCTTTTCTGTGGTTCCTCTGTGAGGCTTTAAGGCTGAACTGAAGAAAATCCAACAAAGTTTTCTCAAATGTCTCAAGCAATAAAGACACCAATCAAGACAGTAATAAGACAGTAATCTATCTCCTTCTTTATATTGCTTTTATTTCACTGCTTTTACATATGAGTCTAGTCTCTATCAGTTAATCTTATTTTATTACAAGTGAGAAGGAGGTGTGCATTGTTTACAGTTAGTGCTCTGCACTCTTTTCTGTCTCATCACAGAGACTCAAAGAAAATGACCAACCGGAAAATGTTTACACTGATTCTGTAGCAAGTGATTCAGAGATTTCTTATTATTGTCAATGTACAATGTATAGACTGTATGAGAATGGATGCATCTTTCTTTTATATCTAAATAAAAAAGTTTGTGTATGTTCTCGTTTGTTTGTTTACTGAAATTTGCTTAAAGAGTGAAACCTGAAATCTGTTTAGTGACTGACAGACCAGAGTTGTCTTGTCTCCTGTGCAAAACTGCCATCTACTGGTCACAGAGACCGATGGTTGTAGAAGTACAGCTGAAGTCAATTATTTCGCCCCAAAAATGGTTTTAATTAACATCAACTCAAGGTCATTTCCTGCCCTAATCTTTAAGTAGGTACTGTAGATATAACAGGCTATTGATTAACATACCTTTTGGAATTTGTACACAAAGTTCTTCAGGCTATACTGAAATGCACAAGTTTAGTACTACAAATGTAGAGGATAAACATCACTATAATAATCCTATGATATTCTTAAAGTGTGCCTATGGTAGTCAGTAGTGAGTTTATAGCGACAAAGTCCTGCTTTATATATGTAATAATATGATATATGAAATACATGTTAAATGTA
>OMKZ01000995.1:20857-33280 GCA_900302535.1 Neoniphon sammara
CTGGGGGGGGGGGTTCCTGACAAAGTCAGGGGTGTTATCAGAGTCACTGATGTATCCACAGCCAGGACAGTAAATAACGGTGCTCTGAATCACCATGGCGGTGCAATCAGTTAATCTGAAGTGTGTCTGTTTTATTTCACGGGATATTAGATTAATTTAAATAAATGTCAGTGCTACTTCCTTCCTTTTTTGTAGCATTTGGAACAAGCGTGTGAATGGAAATCGTGTTGAAAAAAAAAAAAAAGAAAATATGCCGATTTGACAGTCATGGTTAAATCCCAGTATGAGGCAAAATTATTTCTCATTAGGTAAAGATCTACACTGAAAAAGAGAGAGAGAGAGAGACTAAAGACCCTGTCTGAAAAACCAGCCTTAATTATTTGATTATGGCCTTCAACATTAGACCACTCAGAAAATATACTTCAAATGTATATTCCAACATGCATACACAGCGAAACTGTGTTTTTTTTCACTTTCAAGAGTGTAAAAATCAACATTCCCCCGGTGTTTATATAAGTTCACACCCATCAGAGTTAATTTAAGACTTTTAATCAGCTGCTCCACAGACTTATTAGCTCTGTGAGTAGACAAACAACTCTCTAATCAATACCTGTCCGCTCCTAATATCTGTCACAGGAAATTCAACACTTCTTAACACAGGAAAATCTGCTGTGCAGCCTCAGACTTTGACCAAGATTTGATTGCCCATAAAGCAATATAATTGCATTTTAAAGACTGCATTCTCACCCAAAAAAAGACATTTGAGGGAAAAAGAATCATCAAAATTTAATAGCATGTTTCAGTAATAACTATAGGAAAATACCTGTTACACATCAGGTTCCCAGGCAATAAACTTTAGATGATGGATTATGACAGCCCAGCAGAAAGGTTTAAAATGAGAAGAGAGGGAAGCATTTGTCCTCTCAGGACGGTGGAATTCATCATAGTACTGGAATAACACAGGTGGCTTTACAGGTAAGACAAATCTGAAGTATTTTTTGTAAGATTTACTTAATTAAAAATTGTATATTTAACTGTATGTCATTCCTAATGGTCCAAATCAAATATCATGGAATTCAAAAAACGGTTCTTTTGGATTTTAAATATTGCTTTTGATATTTTACAGGAATTTTCTAGTCTTATAACACCATAATAATCGAAAGATGACAGTTTCCTATACCCTTGAGGTGGCCGATGCAAAGTTGGGTGGCTTCTCCAAGCTCCTGTTCAGGTGGAAGGGGAGCATCTACAAGTTGCTTTACAAGGAGTTCCTGATGTTTTGTGGGCTGTATGTGTTTTTCAGTGTGCTTTACAGGTAAATGAACAGATCTAATCATTTCAGATAGTTGATCTTAACGTTGCTTAAGTTCAGTGGCTTTTAGTGGAGCGATTTTGTTTGCTTCACAGGTTCTTCCTCACGCCAAAGCAGCAGGATTTGTTTGAATGTGTCGCCCTTTACTGTGATCAGTTTACCAATACCAGCTTCATTCCTGTTTTATTTGTACTGGGTAAGCCTGACTGGATTCCCTGATGATAAGTCACAATAATTACACTTTTCTACCCTGGCCAACACCTGCAATCTGTACAGCAGCTGATAAGGATTAGAACAGAAAAAAGAGATCCTCTGTGGTTCTCTTTCTTCAGGCTTCTATGTCACCTTGGCCTTTAATCGATGGTGGGGTCAGTACACCAGCTTCCCACTGCCTGACAACCTGATGATGGTGGTGTCTGGGAACGTGCACGGGACGGACGAGAGGGGCCGCTTGCTGCGACGCACGCTCATGAGATATGCCAACTTATCTTCGGTTCTGATCCTCCGCTCCATAAGCACGAGAGTCCACAAGCGCTTTCCAACTTTGGAGCATATCGTGGAGTCTGGTAAGAAGAGTGTCACCGCAGTCAGTGAATTATTATGTTGCTTTACATGGTATTTTTGGTTGATTATGGGATATGTGTTTTACACTCATTTGATCATTCTATTTTTAAAAATGCCAAATTACAAATACCAATTGAATTTGATCTCAAAATGTATAATCTCTCTGCAGGATTTATGACATCACACGAGCTCAGAAAGATTGAGTCGCATCACTCTGATTTCAACAAGTACTGGATGCCTTTGACTTGGTTTGCAAATCTGGCATCCAGAGCAAGAGAGGAGGGTCGAGTGAGGGACGACATTGCTTTGAGACTCCTCATGGATGTGAGTGTTTGTTATTTTCTGGAAATGTAGACTATTTTCCCCAAAGTAAATAATACTATAACTGTATAAACTATACTGCTGGGTCTACAGGAGCTCAATAAGTACAGAGCCAAGTGCAGCCTCCTGTTCCACTATGACTGGATTAGCATCCCTCTGGTCTACACTCAGGTAGGATCAGCAGTGAAACTCTGTTTGAAAGGTTTTGCAAGACAAGATTAGACCTATTCATCCTCAACAGATCAATGCATTTGCACTTCATCTGTGATAAATTTCCATTCAATCTATCAGAACAGATGGTATCTCAAATTCTAATATTCTGATGCATCCTCTTTCTTATGTTTTTATCTTTACTGCATTTATATTTTCCCACCTTTGGACAAAATAAAGTTGAACCACAACACTAAATCACTAGAAATTCACTTTATCACTATCTTATCCCCTCACCCATACAGGTAGTTACTCTTGCAGTGTACTCGTTTTTTGGTTTCTGTCTGATTGGCCGTCAATTTCTGGATCCTAAGAAGGAATACAAGAATCACCAGCTGGACATGTATGTGCCTGTTTTCACGCTGCTGCAGTTCTTCTTTTATACTGGCTGGCTTAAGGTAAGATGTCACTTTAATTTTTCACTTGACGTGGTGTTGTGAGAGTGGGACCTTGCCGTGTATATTCATTCTGCAGGTGGGGGAACTGATCATCAATCCATTTGGCGAGGATGATGACGATTTTGAAACCAACCAGCTGATTGACCGTAACATTCAGGTTGCCTGCACAATGTTTTTTGTTTGTTTGTTTGTTTGTTTTTCCAGTACAACCATGACAGTTTAATGTGAATATTCGAGAGTGTTTACTGCTGCAGTCTGAGTCCTGTGTTTCTGTCATACATAGGTGTCAATGCTGGCTGTGGATGATATGTATCAGAACCTGCCTCCGACTGTGAAGGACAAGCACTGGGAGCAGAGATATTTCTCTGTCCCTTACACTCTGTCGACAGCAGCAGAGACTCTCAGACAAGCCTTCAAAGGCTCCACCTATGACATGAGGTAAACTGATTTTCACTTTTCAGTGATGTCTTCTGACAAGATCCACTGATCATCAGGCTTTTATGCATTTAAATGTTCTCCCATGTTTGTCCCATGTAGAATGAGTGCTGAAGACCTTGAGGTGCACCAGCCTGCAGACACCCCTTTGAAGAGAGAGTATTTACCTCTTAGGGGCTCTGTGGGTAATGGTCTTGACAAACTTCTGCAGAGGGGAAAAGGGATTTTCCATGGAAGGAGCCTGCCGTCTTTGATGGACTTGTCACCAACAAATGAGGATGATGAAAGTGCTGATGCTGATATGGATGCCTGTACTCTTTGTCCTGACAGTGGCATCAATGCCACAAATAATAATGAACAAAAGAAAGCTCTGATTAAAATTGCAGTGGAACACAGCTAGTGAAAATGACCTGACATATTGTTGAACAAATCGGTTGATGTGAGGCATTCAGCTTTATGTTTTTATCCAATAATGCAAACTTCTTTTTTTTTTTTATAAAGAAACATATTTTTCACATAACTGGATTCATGTTTTACAAAAAATATATTCACGTTTATTCTGTACGATTGAAAATAAAACTGAACAAATATTCAGTGCTTTCATTTTTTATCCATGACAATAATAGGATTTTCTAAACATAGCCTACATAATCTCAGTTAGATGCACTTTCATGATGGAGCTGACATTTGCAAAGTCTGTATTTTTATGGCGCAAAAGCCCTCTTTAACCTGCCCCTTTTCACCTACATCCTCCTCATATCATGGTTGTAATTGGTTATCATTGTTAACCTGGATCCACGTGGTCCATCCATATTATAAGAGCACAAAGCAAATGTTCCACTTAATCAGTATACTTCTCCTTTTAATGAACAACGCGTAGATCTAGTAAACTGCACAAGACAGTTATGCAATAACATGTCAGATATGGAGCCATTTTGTTAGGGAACACGTTTTTTGTTTAGACTGATTTACTGAAGGACTGCAGTGGTTGGGGCTTTTATTTTGAAGTATATATGACGGTAGCCACAAAGGGTAAAAAATGATCCACTGTACTTCCGTAATTACTGCATGTAGAACAAGCTAGCGCAATATTCACACACCGCAGTACTTTGCCGACAGTTCAAGGTACGTGGATACAGTTGCTGTATGCCGGCTGATGTTTGTCATAGTCACGCTAGTTTGTCGCTTGTAAAGTAACGTTATAACTTAACCTATATGGTCTTTCTTAATACTAGGTGATCGGTTGTCTTAGCTAATCGGCGTAAGTTAGCGTTTCAGACACTAACGTTAACATTTAGGTTAAGTTACCTAGCTTGCTGTCGCTAGCTGACTGTTAGTGTTATCGCTGAGAAAGATTGTTTTATTGAAGCGGAAATAGATATGTCCAAACAGTGTTAAGGACCTTTGACTCCTAATTTCAGCGTCTCGACCTAGACTCTAGTCCACACACCCAGGGAAGGAGAGGGGCTCCATATTTGCGCTAGCCGGCGGACTTTGGTAGCTATGTGGCTGTTCACTGAAGCCTCGGTTCCCAAGAATGTTCTGTTTTGTCTTGTTTGACAGGATCATCGCTGCTGCTGCTGCCCAGGGAAACAAAGGCAGGACAGTAGTGTTATGTCAGGTGACGCCCCCCTGTGCTGACTGCCGGCTGACAGCACCATGTCGCTGGGCGACAACCCTCACCTTCTGCTGGGGAGGATCCGCTTCCTGAACAAGTGCATTGAATGTTTCAGGAAGAGCGAGTCAGTGCCGGAAAGTTTATGTTATGTCCCCAAGGAGGTATGTTATAAAATTTGCAAAGATTCGTCGTCCTCCTCGTCGGCCTCATCCAGCGCCTCAGCTGGCGGCTCCGCAGTTGGAAAAATCCTAGTCTGCATTTATGAAAGTCCCCATCAGAGTCATCATAGCAAGAAGTTGTGCAAGTACAACATTGAACCAAAGAAAGGGACGTGTATTCGGACTACAGGGGAAGAATACTGCAACAGTCAAGGCCTTTGGGTCAAAATAAACAAGGTAAGCATCTTGACATCGTGACATCACTTTTCTGTCACTGTCCTTTGTCTGTTTGTTGCAGAATGAGACCAGTGATGCTAAATCCATCATACAGTCCTTCTAAAACTCAGTTATTAGAGCAAGCTTTACTCATGTATTACTTACAGAAGAGTCTACAGACATGATACCATTGCTTTCCAATCCAGTTTTGATGGTTTTAACTGTGTCTCCACTGATCCATGTCAATGTCCATCACCAGGAGCAGCTTGAGGAGCATCGTGTGAGCCAGGAGCTGGAAGAGGGCTGGATCCTGGTGTGCAAGCACACAGAGGGAGGTGTCAGGCTGGTGCCGGTGGAGTCACCGGAGACTGTGAGCAGGCACCAGCAGCTCTTTGGCTACGACCACAAGCCTTGTGATGGATGGGAGCAGGTGGTGGATGTTGAGAACTCCCTGCACATTGGATCCAAACCCAAGATTGCAGAGCGTGATGACGCTGCGGTCCAGAAGCTGAGGTAAGACTGCTTGTATGAAGTGAAAGAAGACTGTTGTTATTTTTGAGATATTTCCACAGGAAAGAGCAAACCTTGCTGGTGAGCAGATGAAATAAATGTTTTTCCCTTCAACTCTGCATTCATTTCTGCCAGATATGTGCCTCCCACCTGGACATATGAATGCGATGAGGACCTGGTGCACTACTTCTACGACCACATAGGGAAAGAGGATGAGAACCTGGGCAGTGTGAAGCAGTGTGTGACCAGCATTGATGTATCTTCATGCTCGGTGAGTAACATACTGTCACAAAATTTAATTTTGAGAGCCATTCAGCTGAAGTATTTCTATGTTTTCCTGTGATCTAAGATGATGTAGTCAGTATTTGTGAATAGGAACAGGCTTTTCCAAAAACAGAAAATGAAAATGGAGACATAAGATTTTATTCAGTAATGTCATAAAGATTCAACATCTGCAGCTGAGCACGTGTTTGGTTCAGAACTGGCAAAACAATTACAATAAAGCTCTATTATAACTATATGAAGCCACATAATAGTTTTAACTCTTCATTCTCTGGAGTTTGGCCAGACTTTCTTACATGTACACAAATATTGATTTGACTGTTACAGGCATAGCACATAATGATTGGCTTTATGGACTGTTTAAGATCACATAATTACAAATTAATACATTTTTAAAATAATATCCATGTTTTACATGTCTCACGACATTGATATTTGTTTTTAGGAGGATCCCAACGGAGGGGCGAGCTGTCTGACTGATGGCGACACAGAGACTTACTGGGAGAGCGACGGCATGCAAGGACAACACTGGATCCGCCTGCACATGAAGAGAGGCACTGTTGTCAAGTAAAGGACCCTGCTGCATTGATGCTTCATAGACAGACAAATGGCTATCATTTAAAAAAATATATAAGGAAATCCATGTCAGCAAGGCACACCTTAATAGTACAAACATTTATAAAATATTTTTGTTAGCTTGTCTTGATGTCAGCTATGTCAACTTTGATACTTTATATTTGTCTACTTTCGCTTCAAGCAGACTGTAAAATGGCACTTTGTAATGCTAGCAGACATTAAAAGAGACTGGTAATGTTGCTAGTTAGTTTAATGCATTCTACTAGTGCTCAGATTACTCAAATACTCAGATATGCCATAATGATATTTCTGTATCATTATGGCCTAGTGTGTATGGGTTTTTGCTTTCTAATGTGTAGATAAATTTACGTTTAAAGTGTTCATGTAGCTCAAATCAACTTTGAAAATGTGGATGTGTTTTTATTGTGTATACTGCTTTTCTCTTGTGTCCTCCAGTAAGTTGATATTGACCGTGGACTCCACAGACGACAACTACATGCCCAAGAGAGTCACTGTGTTCGGAGGAGAGGGGGACAACCTCAAGAAGCTGAGTGACGTCACCATAGACGAGTGAGCATTTTCAAATAGCTCTGATCAATACAATTCACACTTAACAACTACAGTTTGATTTAATTGCATTTTTTGGAAGCCGACACACCGTTAATGTTTTATCAAAGCGGCAAATAGACGTTATTTTGTGCTGACATTCAGTATCTTCAATTTCGCCATTGTCAGGCCACCAAATTACAAATATTCAATGTTTCTGCCCAGAATTATATTCCTTTCAGTGTGCATTCAGACCATCATGGGACACTAAAACTCTCTACTTAGACTCAGACTAATGAAACTCTTAGAGAAAGTTAGAAGCTATTTAAAGCAGGATTACAGCGCACCTGTTCAGTGGTAGGTAGATGTCTATGATATATTTACTAACTTTAATTGAAGAAGTAATTCACACTATTGAAAAATTAAATGAACAAAAAGACAATACTGACCCTGCATATTGGCAAAGCAATGCATTAGAAATCATCTGAAAAGGAAACAGAATCTGTTTTATCTTGATGAAAGTATAATACAGAAATGTCAGGCTGTTTTCAATTTCATGCATTATTATGAAGCATAACAGTGTGCCACTCTGAGCTATTTTTTCATCCGTTGCAAGGCAACCAACACCAGGATTGTATTTCATAGTCAGTTTGAGTGCATTTATTTTGAACTGCCTCCACTCTGTTTTTTAGCAATCTAATTGGAGAAGTATGTGTGCTGGAGGATATGACATCACACCTGCCTGTCATTGAAATCCGAATTGAGGAATGTAGGGGTAAGATTTCTTAATTTTATTCTATATTTATTCACCCAGACATTTCCCTAGTTGTAAATATTAAATATTACATTTTATTTAAACTGGGGGAGTTTCTTGGCTTCCAAAGCCTCTGCACCAGATGTGAACCTGGATTTTGGAAGCAGGTAGCTGTCTGACCTGGAGTCAAACACAGTCGAGGCCATCAGTCCCCAAAGCCGGGCAGTGATGTCATGAACCTGAGACGGTGTTTTCTCTCTCCTCTGCTTTCCCAGATGAGGGAATAGACGTTCGGATCCGAGGCTTGAAGATCAAGTCATCGTGTGAAAGGGACCTGGGTCTGAACGCTGATGTTTTCCAGTCCTCCAACCTGGTGCGCTACCCTCGCCTGGAGGGCACTGAGCCCGACGTCCTGTACCGCCGAGCGCTGGTAATCCAGAGGTACGGCTACAGGACTTTCAATTTTTCTTTCATTCTCTGGGCCTGGAAAAATTACCAAAATGATTCATGTTCAGCAAGTTTTGGAAATGTCAAAAAAAATTGTCCATAACCAACTAGTCATGCTCAATATCAAACTGTGTGTAAATCTTTTGAAGAACTGGCCAAATACCAGTTATATAAATTACAAATTGCAAGTGGCCAAAATTATACCTTGGATTTTTAAATCAATCATTTGAAAAGCTTGGAATATAGACACTGAAAAATATTGGTCTTGGAAATTGACATGGAAAAGCCAGAGAGTTTGACTCAGAAATTCTAGCCAGAGGCGATGCTTTAATGGTCTGTACGACTTGTCCAGCATTATTTATCTTTGTGGTTTTGTGTTTTATTCTCTCTCTGCAGGTTCATCTCTCTCCTGGACAGTTTGCTGCCCCACTTAGTGCCGGCCTGGGACTACAGCCTGGGCACCTTCAACCAGATCAAAGTGAGTCATCTGGAAACTTTAAAGTGAAACTGGAACTCAAGTCTGGAGAGGGGACAGTTTGTAGTGATTTCAGAGCAGCTAAGAGCTGTACAGGCACAATGTGAAACCAGAGAGCGAGGCCTCAGATGACTTTGCTTTTACAAAATGACCGTGAGACACTATTTATATGGCAAAAAAGTCTCAATCTCAATGTTCAATAAATCTTCAATTTTTAAGACATGATAATTGAATAATAATAATAATAGTGATAATAATAATAATGATTTAGGGCTGCAAATTGTTATTATTTTGATGTGGAAAAACTTCATCTAGTGTCAAAAAAAATCATAGTCTCATCGGGAGTGGTCAGAGCCCTAAGAGATGTCTTCACATTGCTTTCTTAGTGTCACCAGCAGCCAAAAAAAATCCCCAAAGTATTGATTTTATAACGATATGAATGGAGAAAAGTAAGCAAATCTAAGAGTCTTAGTGATCTTAGTGAAGCTGGAATCAGAAAATGTTTGGGATCAATTAACTGACTAATCATTTCAGTGCTATAATAAATGTTATCCTTCATCCAAGCGTTGCTCTGTAGTTCTTTAATAATAACTAAACAAAGAGATTGTTAGCTGATCACAGGGTTGCTTTTATTGTGCCTTTTACAACTGCTTTAAACATGACTTAGCCGATTAGAACTGAAACTGTCCATTTATAAAGCTTTTATTATGCAACTCCACCCAAAGTGATGCAGCATGTTTTTGACACTCACTCGTGCATTCGTTGGCGCCCTCTAGAGCATAAAGCAGTTCATGCTGCTGTCCAAGCGGCGTTCGGCCCTCATCACCCAGTGCCTGAAGGACTCGGAGACCAGCAAGCCCAACTTCATGCCCCGCCTCTACATCAACAGACGTCTGGCCATGGAGCACAGAGACAACCCCTCTCTGGACCCCAGCTGCAAGAACGCCGTGTTCACACAGGTAACAGCACTTCCTGGTTGTTGGTATCACTTCCTCACAGTCAAACTCGCTTGTTATTATTACAGTAAAGTAAATGGTAAGCATAAAGTTAATGTGACGAGGGATTTAGGGTATGTGAAATGTAATGTTAGGGGATCCTTTTTTGGGACGCTATCTGTCTGCTCATTTGTTTATTCATCTGTTGCCTTTTTTTTTCTACGCAGGTCTATGAAGGTCTCAAGCCATCTGACAAATTTGAAAAGACTTTGGATTATAGGTATTAATTTATCTCATTTCCTGCATGTCAACCTCACATTTCTTATTATTATAAACCTAGATATAGTAATCACGGGTGCTGGGATGTAAAGAGCCAGCAGCTGATCTCTCCTCTCGGTTTGTCAGGTGGCCGGCTCGGTACGACCAGTGGTGGGAGTGTAAGTTCATTGCAGAGGGAATCATTGACCAGGGCGGTGGGTTTCGGGACAGCCTGGCAGACATGTCAGAAGAGCTGTGCCCCAGCTCAGCTGAGTGTCCCATGCCTCTGCCGTTCTTCACACGCACATCCAACCAGGTCAGCACAGATCTTCTACAGCCACACATTCAACATTACAATGAACCTCTGTGTCCTCATAGTGTTCAAGTTTCATAGTTTCAAAATATTGTTGATGATTTTTATTGTTATCAAAAGGACACACCCCAAAACATTTTAACACTGTTAAAAAAGCAGCTGTTGACAATTTATCTTGTATTTCTGGGTCCATTTTGGGTAATTTTTATTTTAATAAATAACTGGCCATATCTAAACATATCAGAAAGATGTCCAACTATTTAAAGCATAAACAATAAAAGTTGTGGTGTAAGGTTTTAGTGTCAGTCCCTTAGAATTGATTAGCAAAAGCTTCTTTCTAGAGTTTCTATTAATTCATACAGGGAGAAATCTGTCCTAGCAGAGGCTGAGATACCACTTTCTTAACTGACACTAGCCTCAGTAGACCAGAATGTGATGCAGCGTTCGAAAGTCATTCTAGGAAATTTTGGAAATTGTTAAGTGAAGTAGAAGTAGACGAGGCAGGGTGAAGGGAAAGTGTGTACAATAAACTAAATTAAAACACTTTATCACAAAGTAACTCCTGGGATGCAGTGAAAATCACAGACTCGTGATGTGTAACTGAACGGGATTATTATTACGTCTTTTTTTCCTTATCTTCCTGTTGTTTCTCTCCCAGGGCACCGGTGAGGCGAGGGACTACTACGTACCCAACCCGTCTTGTAAAGAGTTCCACAAGTTCGAGTGGATTGGCCAACTTATGGGCGCTGCTCTGAGAGGAAAAGACTTCCTCGTTAGTGACATCACATTGTCATTGCACAGATAAGATGTTTGCATTGGTTTAATGTGAGAACGGCTGGCTGCAGTGATTTGACTTTCAAAACACCTCTCTGTGTGATCTTGCAGGTCTTGGCTCTGCCTGGGCTGGTGTGGAAGCAGCTGACAGGAGAGACAGTGAGCTGGAGCAAAGACTTCCCCTCTGTAGACTCTGTACTGGTGAGGACTTTAATTTAAAACCTCTACACAGCAGTCATGTAATCTTAATATTCAACCTCTCTCTGTCTGAAGAAGCATGATCAATATTTTATATCATCAATATTTGTTTATTAGAAAGATCCCCATTAGCTGATGCCTAGACAACCAGCTAGTCTTCTTGGGTTCCAAGACAAGATTACACAGTGCTTATATACAGTGAAAATGACAAAAATATATTCAAACAAACAAAAACAATAAATTACAATTATTTTGGGTACAGAATCAGCAGGATAAGACACTGTAGTTTTAGCGTTTTGAAACTTGCCTTTCCTCAAATTGTAAAAAATACTAGTAGGTAAACAATTTCATGACATAACGGCTCAAGTATTTCAAGTATTTTTCTATTTTTTATTCCCCTCCTCCAAGTAATTTGATTTTGATAGTCAGCTGCCGCCGACTGGCGTCTCTGGTAAAATAAAAATGTCTGAATTCTTAGTGTATGAACTAAAAATTATTTTATTGGAGGGTAATTTTGGAGCCGGAGTGTTCATGATTATATGAAAAAAATACTTTTTTGTATTGCTATATAGATCTTGTTCTTCTGCACTGCCCCAGTTTCTCCTTTAGGATCAGTAAAGTAAATCTTATCTCACTGGAGAGGGTTTGAATTGAACACATGACCTTTATTACATGCCAGCTCTCATCTTTCTCAGATCCTCGCTGTCTTTCTTTGTGTATTAAAAGTAGAAATGCTATATAAAGAATATGTTTTCTCCATCTGTTTGGCATGGACCCTAATCCCCTATTTTATTCCTCAGTATTGTGAATAGACTGAGTTTGGACAGAAGAGAGAGCAGGTAGAGGCGAGCCAAAATCATTGTGCTGAGATAAATTTGGATGTGTGTTCAGGTGAAACTGCTGGAGGCCATGGAGAGCATGGACCGGGAGACGTTTGAGTTTAAGTTTGGCGAGGAGCTGGTGTACACCACCCTGCTGAGCGACGGCCAGATGGTGGAGCTCATCCCTGGCGGCAGCAACGTGGCCGTTCGCTACGAGGACCGCAGGGAGTTCATCCGCCTGGTGCGGAAAGCCAGGCTGGAGGAGAGCAAGCAGCAGGTCTGTGTGTGTGTGTGTGTGTGTG